>CACRXK020000345.1:1121-79422 GCA_902702795.2 Paramuricea clavata
CCCCCCCCCCCCCCCTCCACTTTTTAATTCTCAAGGAATATATAATTTATTCGCTATTATTGATGGTTGATAGTTGCCAATCATGATTGTATTTATTGATTGTATTTATATGGTCCAGACCCCCTGTATCCCTATCTACTTCTCTACTACACATTACACCCTCCACGAAAGTTGCCATTTTCAGGCTAGCCCGCGTGCAGGCCCAAGGGAACTGATAGTGGGCCGGCAAGCAAGGCCCGGTATTTTGTAAAACGCGGAACCAATGACAGCACCCAAATATTAACAAACAAACTCGCATTAAAATGTTGCGGGGTTTTCTCTGCTTATTCAGAACACTAATAAACAATGTGTACATGGCTGCGTTTTAACTCAAAAAAAGCAAGCAACGCAGTCAGTAATTGCCAAATTTGCAAGTGCTTATTTTCAACTAAAATCGGAACAGGCAAATTAGGACGAATTTCAACAGAAAACCAGTCTCAAACTTCAAATCGTGAGGGAAGTCGTGCGACCACATTAGCATTTATAATGTGTGCTTCGCTGTTGCCATTGTTATAAATAAATTGTCTCACTTATCAGATCATGTGTGCAATTCTTGTTGGCGGCGGAAAGTACGAAATTTATTTCAGTTATTTCATTTGGTAAAGAACTCTACAAAAGAAGAGAGCGTTCAGAGTCCAGATCGTTTCGTTTCAAACGGCAATTTAATACCGTCTTCTGTTTCGCTTTCTCAGCGAAGCTTTGTAAATCGCAAAGTGTTTCGAATAGGCTTAAATGCAACTGCATCTCAATATCAACCAAAAGATAATTTTCTTGAGGAACATATAACGTATCAAGTCTGTTTGAAATTAATGAAACTCAAGTAAAGGTTACTATAGTTTACCCCAGTCGTAATGAGTGCTATTCCAACACCTCACGACAAGCAATCCCCATTGGCATAACGGCAAAAACATCTCTTCCTTCAAGTAAACAATAAACACTCTGTTCTTGTTCCATTTATAATCGAAAAAAGTGATCAATTTTCGAATTTTAAGCTTATCGAGAGCCTTTGTGATGAATCACTTATCTAATTATAGAATCTAACAGCAAACAGCCAATCAGAATGCCGCGTTCGTGGGCGAACGCGGAAAGTACAAAATACCGGGCCTTGCTTGCAGGCCCACTATCAAGTTCCCTTGAGCCTGCTCCATTGGGCCTGCACGCGGGCTATTTTCAGGCTAGTGTGAACGCCTGAGCAGGCATCTTGTTTCCTTTAGGTCTTCAAATTAATTTGCTCTCCTTTACATTTACCTTTTTTTCTTAAATTAAACAGTGAGGGTAATTTAGGAAACTTACAGCTTCTTTGAAAAGGAAAACAGCAGTGCATGTTTTACGCAATAAATTATTAAAGCAACAAAATTCATAATCATATTAATGGACCGATCATAAAGTATTTACTAGGGGGTGTGGAGGATATTTTTTGGGGCTACGAAAAAAAGAGAGAACCTCTGAGGGGGGTACGAAATAAACAACAGAACCTCTAGGGGGTTACCAAAATCCTAGTACTATAGGTATGGGAAAAAATTACATTTTATAACTATTGTTGAATTTGTGCCCAGATTTAAGTTTGGAAAGTATTGCTTTACTATAATTATTAAATCAACACAAGATATATGTTTTAGTCTGACTCAGTGTCAGATGATAAGTAGGGTTCAGTATCCGTTGAACATTTGGAGTACAAATCTGAAATCTGATACACCTGAATTGTCAATGCTAGCAAGTTCAAAGCAGCATTAGAACTTGATGAACCTGATGAGGAAGTGTCACATGAATGGTAGCAAATTTTTCTATTTGAAATAAACCAAAAGGGTATGGAACGGGCTAACGCCCGGAACGGCACTCCGCGCTGTTGACTCTGGGATAATGACAATTAATATCACGTATATTGTACAATGATACACGAAACTTTATTGATTGTATATGGACAACCAAATGGATTTAGTTTTAATTTTAGTTTTTTTTTATGTTAATTTTAAACAAAACTGGTAGTAAAAACTGTATTAATGTCCCTAATTCTTTATATTATTCTGCCATATCGCTTGTCGTATGTTTAAAATTGACAAAACGTCTGAAAAGGGTTGAAAAAACCATGAAAAAAGCCACGATTCGCAACTGTCCAATAGGTTCCAGTCCAATATCGTAAAATATTGGATCGGCACGTGACCCTCTCAACGATTACTGCCTGGTTAAGTGCGCGTGAGTGTATAATAATCTTGTTGTCGAACTTTTCCTGCGGCGAACCTAATGCAAATGAAGTGAAACAAAGAACTTAGCTCATTAACATTAGAGTCGACGCATGAAAAGTTTGAAGTTTGACCCTGGCCTAAATTACATTTTCGTTCGCTCTCGTCTTTACTCGTCCGATGCGTACGAGATTAATATATTATGCAATCCAATCAAATTTCAGCTTTTGACCAAAATACTTTTGCATGCCTGCATATTCGTTCGTGCTACGGTGCAGGTTAACTATTTAACCACGCTAAAGGGTAGATTTTTAACTGCCAAGAATTGTAGTCAGATTTTTTTATATAAGGCAATTCATTTGGGGCAAATATAAGGCTTCTTATTAGTTCCTGTTGAAGTTCTGTGTGTATATAATAGATGATAATACTGAGGCCAAACACGGAAAACTATTATCGCATTCATGTTTAGTATGTTTAGAAACGAATGTTAATCGTTGCCAATTTCTCAGAGCTTTTATATGGAAGGACTATAGTCTCCTAATTCCTAAACTCTTAGGAGTTGAGTTTGACAAGAAGTCGCTGATATAAGCCGTGTCTATTTCTACAATGTACTTGATATATGTTTGTATTCTTAATTTGCCTTGAATTATGTGTCTGAGGGAGAAATCAATGAGACCAAAATTATTCTGAATAGTTTATGCATGCATGAGCAATCTTTATGAGCAGCCGTGAGCATTTTAAACAACCTTGTAGACAGGCTTTTCTCCTTCGCTTTGCCAGTTTTCATAAACTTTTTTTCCTAAAACAATCACATGCAACCTGCTTACAATTCGAGTTGTACTGTGACAACTAACATAGGCGAGTTGTGTTTTTTGATTTACACGTCAGTACAACTCAAGTTGTAAGCAGGTTGCATGCGGCAGCTCTAGGCAAAAGTTGTCTAGTGTAAATGTCGCCTTAATGCTGTATTTATAACACATAGACTGCCGTTTTTCCAACGATGGGCCTTCGCTCGAAACGTCGGAATTCTGCTGGTAGTTTCATCCCTCTCAATCCACAGATGTTTTTTTATCGTCGCGTCCGTCAAGGCGATCTACGCACGCGACTTTGTCCGAGTATAGGAAAATAATTATATCAACTAGAGTCGATAGTTTACGTTTGCGCTAAATTGTGCAGACGAATTTTCATACGAAATATCTTTCCTTTGTCGCCGAGACAGATCATCCGGATGGAAGGGAAGGTTTTCGACAGGACGCCTATTTTTGAAGATCGTTAAAACGCGAATCAACAATAATAATAATCCTGTCCCTGAACACCTATCTTTAAAACCTCCGTTTATCCCTTCTAGCTATTACCCTAGTATAAAGTGAAGCATTAAAATACTTAAACAAGAAAACTTCCACTCGACTGCTCACAATCATTTACATGTTTTCGTCTTCTTAAATTTAGGACAGACGACTAACCAACTCCCGTACTATGAAGGTCTTCCTAACAGTTTCAACGTTCGGGAGGATGCCGAAATAGGTAATGTTGTATGTCTTCAGTTTGACTCGAACATTGCGCGTTTTCTCTGGGTGCTCCCGTTTCGTCCTGTCGTAACAGTGAACAAATAATGCCTACGGCCATACGCCTAGGACCTCCAAGGAAATATGGAATAAGGACAACAGTTTCGAAATGATAAATAAAAACCAGTATAAATAAATTTAGTTTAGTTTAGGTTTCCTCCTGTAGTAACACTGGACCAATAAGGGATGACCCTTACTGGATCTCCAGGAAAAATAATATAGAACTGATAGAACCATCCAGTATAAATAATGTTACTTTAGTTTAGCTTTCTTCGAGTAACGACACTGGATCAATAGGATATGACGTTTACTGGATCCTCTAGGAAGAAGAGTTTAGATCTGATAAAACTATGCAGTAAAAATAAAGTTAGTGTAGTTTTGGTTTCCTCGTGTAACAACACTGGATCAACAAGATAAGCATGACGCTTAATTACTGGACCTCTAGGAAGAACAGTTTAGATCTCATAAAACTATCCAGTATAAATAAAGTTAGTTTAGTTTTGGTTTCCTCGACTGGATCAATAAGAAATGATGCTTACTGGACCTCTAGGAAGAACAGTTTAGAGTTAATATAGCTACATGTACATATTATAGCTAATAGAGTTTATTTTGTTTTCTCGCAATTTTCTAGGTTCTATCGTTTCCACAATTACTGCCAGAGATCCGGAAGGGGAAATCGTAACGATGTCTTTGGATGGAATTGGAATAGATATACTGAACATCGTGGATGAGTTTGGTATCGTTAACATGACTGGACCTAGTCCTTTGAGACGAAGACTGAGCCTGAAAAAGAAACTGGACAGAGAGGTGTGTTTGGAGTAATTGGAGATATGATAGAGGGATAAGTGTTGGGGTGCGGTGTTGGGGTGGGGTGTTGGGGTGGGGTGTTGGGGTGGGGGGGGAAGGAAATGCGTCTAGTACGAGTCTACGGCAAGAAAGAACGCAGGTCTTCCTCTGACACTTTCATTTCCTCCTGGCTGTAGTAACAATAAGAGCTGAGTTTTACTGCCCCTCTAGGGAGAACAGTTCAGAACTGGTAAAGCTATCCAGCAAAAATTAAATAAATTTAGTTAGGTTTTCTCCTATAGTAATACTGAAGCGAAAAGTGCTGACTCTTGCTGGACCTCTACGAAGAATGTTTCTTTAGCTTAGGTTTCCTCCTGTTGTACTATTGGAACAATAAGACCCCGACTGGATCCTTAGCGAGAACAATTTTGAACTGATAGAGCTACCCAGTATAAATAAAGTTAGCTTAGTTTAGTTTAGGTTTCTTCCTGTAGTAACACTGGAACAAAAATTAAGGATGGCTCTTATTAGATCTCCAAGTACTGATCTATCATTTTGGTTTTTGATTGTTTAGGCGCGCAGCAGTTATATTTTTCAGTTATCTGTCAAAGATTACTTTACATCAAGTGGAAGAGAGGTCAGTACTTGCATGCCCCATTTAGCTGTATTATCTAGCCCATTGACATGATCCATGGACGTAGCTCGCGTAGTGGGAAAACATTTCAGGAAGGGGAAAGAGACGAAAGATTTATTACCTGCATTTCTGGCGTTCTGTTTTGGGTATACCGTCTGGCACGTAGGCATCTATTTGCCATGCTTGCTTAATTAAATTCACTAAGCAGTATCGTACAGTACATGGTGGTGAACCTGCAGTTATCAGAGTGAGAAAATATTGCTCATTCTTTTCATTGTATGTAGTAGTCTTGAAAGTTGTAGTTTTATTCTTGTGTCAGCATTTCCAAACTTGACCACCATCTGCTGTCCTGTTACGTCTACTGATACCACCTAAATCTTGTTTCAGTATTTTTACCAGTCATTCATATTTTTCACAGTCTTATACAAGCAATTTGAATCTGTTTCTTTTCGACGTCAATGATAACAGTCCTATCTTCATTAAAACACCTTACATCACCAGTCTGAAAGAGGTAAGGAAACTTGCATATATAGTTGTCTGATTATAATTTCACTTCCGTCATGTTTACCAAGAGTGCTTCCAGTTTGACTCTACCAAACAAGGCAAGTTTGCTCCTCGTATTCTGGTTTCCTTCTGTAGTAATACTGGATCATTACGGAATGGTTCTTTCTTGACCTGCAGAGAGAACAGCTAGGATCTGTTAGAGCTATTCAGTATAAATAAAGTTAGTTTAGTTAGTTTAGGATTAATAATATTTTTTTATTATTATTATTTAAAAATATTTTAAAACGGTAGCTATTCAGGACTCGTTGGCACCTGTTTTTCAAGAGACCGTTTAGTTTTAGGTTCCTAGGACCTCCAGGGAGAACAATTTAGTAGTAATAGAGGTTTCTTCCTGTAGTAATACCGACTGAGCTAATAAGATATAGCCATACCTTCCAGTATAAACAAGCTTACCTTGAAAGATGCATTAAATTATTTCAGAACACTCTAAGTGACCATATATACCAAATGGAAGCCGAAGACGCAGACACGGGGATGTCGAAAAGTGTTCTCTACAGTTTTACTGATGAATGTAAACTTGCTGATTGTGAGGTGAGGGATAATCAGTAACATTTTATGAAACTAGGGCGTGGTCTTAGGTCTTCTTTTCTTGATGCCCTCTCCATTGATGAATTTTGGAAAGGCATTGTATCGCAAGGTGGTTTGTACTTACAGAATCTCTCTAATTTTTTAATTTTGATATTGTTGTAGCTGTTTCAAATCGATACACTGTCCGGGATAGTGAAACTGAATTCCAATTCAACTTTGGATTATGAGACGAGAAATCTATATAATCTCGATATCTTGGCCAAGGTATGAAAAACCCATAACCATTTTGGAACTGATAGAGCTATTCAGTGTAAGTAAAGTTAGTTTAAGTTAGGTTTCCTCCAATAGCAACACTGGATCAATAGGAAATGATCCTTACCAGACCTCTAGGAAGAACAGTTTAGAACTGATAGACCTATCCAGTATAAATAAAGTTACTTTAGTTTAGGTTTCCCCTGTAGTAATACTGGATCAATAAGAGATGATTCTTACTAAGACCTCTAGGAAGAACAGTTTAGAAATGATAGAGCTATCCTGTATAAATAAAGTTAGTTTAGTTTAAGTTTCCTCCTGTAGTAACACTCGATTTGGAAAAGTTAAGAACTAATAGAATCTCCTATATTTTTCAGGATCGTGGCATTCCGTCTTTGAATTCGACAACAACGTTAGTCGTCAAAGTCGAAGACCAAAGTGACCAACCTCCAGAGTTTTTGAAAAGGTCTTACCGTGCTGATATCGATGAGAGTGCTCCTGTGGTAGGTAGCGATTGATTAAAATATTATCTCGATTGATTAGAAAATTATATCGATTGATTAGAATGTTACCTCGGTTGATTGGGATATTACCTGGATTGATTAGAATATTATATCGATTGATTAGAATGTTACTTCGGTTGATTAGAATATTATCCCAACTGATTAGAATATTATATCGATTGATTAGAATATTATATCGATTGATTAGAATGTTACCTCGATTGATTAGAATATTACCTCGGTTGATTAGTAATGATGGGCGATACCAGGAATTTTAATTCGATACCGATACCGATACTTTTAAGATCGGTACCTATTTCGATACCAAAATAGACACAAAATTTCAGTTTTCGATACCGAAAGTGAGTACTTAAGAGGCAGTCTCTGTAAGAACCTCATGACCTCTTTGGATCAAGAAATAGATTTCTCTCAAACTTTGTACTTGAGATTGCCTTTATAAGGTTTGTTTCAAAATGCATTTTGTTTTCAGTGTAATTGCATTTTGGCAAAGTTCCAGGGGTGTCAAGTTGAGGGCTAAAATTATGATTTTTGCTGTTTCTCAATAGTGGATTTTTACTGATTTTTAAACCTCTCTACATCAAACAAAAATAATGATAAAACTAAATCGTTTCACACAATAGTAGCCTTATATGTCTTAAGTAAAAAGGTATCTACACCTTTTTCAAATATGTTTTCTAATTATAGAAGTGACATCATTCATGACAGACTAAAATAGAGATTTCCAAGTTCCTTAAAAATTGTTGAAATAAAAATCCTAAAATTCAAAAGTTAGACTTGCCATGAATGTAATATTATTTGTATGGTGAGATTAAAGGTTGGTCTTACATAATGTAAAATTAAATATTGCGGCCTGTAAATTTTGGGGGTACTACAGGCCAACAAATAATCAACATTTTCGACTTTCGTTAGTTTAGATCAAATAAGAACGTTCACCGTTTACTGCAAACTCTGCTTTCAAAGACCGAAATTTTACTTATTATTTTGACCTAGAACAGTGATAACATTCGTTTGACCTTTACTGTTGTCTAAAGTCTTTTAGGAAAATGCACTGACACAGGCATTTTCGTTAAGTATGGGCCGGATTGTATAAATAATAAAAATTTTATAGCTGAATATGAACAAAGACAAATTATAAATTTGCAACAGGTAAAGATGTCCGTTAGTCAACAAATGATCGAACATCGATTTACTTTGAAGATTATTTAAAAAGTTAAGAGAAAACCTATCCCAATATAATTTATACAAAGATAATATATGCCTCGATCAACGAATCGATTGTCAGTTGACATATTATTTGACATTCGTCAGCTGCCATTATTCTTTAGGGTTTTAAATTAATCACTTTCGACATCTTATGATTATTTTAGACACAGTCTCATATGTATAAAATCTTGCTTCTTTTGTCAACAGGCAATGCTAGTCATTCCTCCATTGTTATAACTCAATTTTGTTATTGTTATATTGCGGAAGCCGCTGGCCAGCCAAATAATTCGGCTGTCAAAAACACGTGCAACATGTCGCGAATTGTTTGCTTTCGAAACTGCGGGTCAAACTTGGCAAAAGTTTGTCAATGTTTGGTAAAAGTTATGAAATTGTTCCCAATTCTAAAAAATTCTAATATTTTGGTTATATTAATTTGTCCGGTTATATTTTAAATTGACATAATATATTTACCGCCTACTTGCAACCAAATTCCTGTAAATAGAACAAGAGCCCCTTGATGAGCTAACAGCTCTTGGGCAATTGTTATATCTTTAATATTAAAATGTGTTTATTTAAAATATTTGTCCGGAAATAATGTTAAGCTTTGCTCCGTCAAGAATGAAACAGACTAAATTTAATTTTTCTAAATACATAAACATTTCTATATTTGGAAAATATATTAGAAAAATTTATAGATACTTTGTCAGTTAAGGCATATAAAGCTACTATTTTTCGGAAGGATGTAGGTTTATCATGATCTTTGTTTGATGGAGGCAAAATCTTCCAAGGCTACAACGGCTGATCGCATTATTAATCCCCCCCCCTATTGAGGACATGTGGAGCTTCCAATGGCCCACTGCAAAAGTGAACCAAAATTGAAGGAATTTCCATGGGAGGGTCCAAATTTTAAAGCAAATCTGCGGAAAATCCACAGGGTAGGTAAGAAAAATGAGTAAAACGTATGGAATTTCCATGGGAGGTCAAGAATAGAAAAGAAATTCCAAAGGATAGGATGAAAATCAGCAAGGAATTTTCCAAGGGATAGCTACTAATCAAAGAATCAGTACGGAATTTCCACTGGCTAGATCAAAAACTGTCAAGGAATTTCCATGGGATCGATTAAAAGTTCATAAAAAATTTGCGGAAATTTCTTGGGCATGGCTAAAATTCAATAAAAATCTGCGGAAATTCCACAGGGGAGGCTAAAAATTCGCTTAAAATATCTGGAAATTCTAGGGGAGGGGGGGGGGACAAAAAATGGATGTCCTCGATAGGGGGGTGCGGATTAATAATGCGACGAGCCGGCAACGTTTGACAGCCGAATTATTTGGCTGGTCAGCAGCTTCCGCCATAATAATAACAAAATGGAGTAAAAACAACAGAGAAATTGACTAGCATAGGCTGCTGATGAAGACTAATCAAGATTTATTTACAAGACTGTGTCTACAATAATCATTAAGATATCGAAAGGGATTAACACTAAAGAATAATGGCAGCTGACGAAAGTCAAATAGTAAGTCTACTGACAATCGGAGTCATTCAATGACAAGGTTGTCGTTCGAGGCATATCCTTGTATTAGTTAATTTAATATTGGAGTACTTTTCTCTTGACTTTTAAAATATAAAACTAATAAATCTTTAAAGTAAATCGATGTTCGATAATTTGTTGACTAACGGACATCTTTACCTGTTGCAAATTTATAACTTGTTTTGTTTATATTCAGCTAGAAAATTTTTGTTATTTATACAATACGGTCCTACATAACGGGAAATGCCTGTGTCAGTGCATTTCCCTAAAATACTTTTATAGACAACAGCAAAGGTCAAACGAATGTTATCACTGTTCTAGGTCAAAATAATAAGTAAAATCTCGGTCTTTGAAAGCAGAGTTTACAGTAAACGGTGAACATTATTTGATCTAAACTACCGAAAGTCGAAAATGTTGATTATTTGTTGGCCTGTAGTACCCCCAGAATTTACAGGCCGCAATATTTAATTTTACATTATGTAAGACCAACCTTTAATCTCACCATACAAATAATATTACTGTAAAATACGTTTAATATCCGTATATATATATTCTACAGTCTTGTCAACAACAAGTCTTTTATATCATACTAAATGCTAATTTACATAAACTGTCATGCTATATGTGACGGCTCCCGTTCTTTCTTTTTTTTTGCTATTTTTTCATGCATAGTTCCTAACTATTAAACAATTCAACTGGTGTTCAAGTCCGAACTAAAGTTTCTAAAATATCCTAATTATACTAAATTCATTTTATACTATATATATACATTCCTTTATACTTAACTAGATGTTCTCAATCAATCGGGAAGGTGCCCTTCGAACTCTTGTACTTCTTCTCAATGGTGTTCGTACGTGTTCTTCCTCTATTTCTGTACTCGGGAATATAACTGGAGAACGAACTGGTGAACGTACGGTACTCGGAGCTATACCTGAACAACGTTCTTCTTCTCCGACAGGTTCCATTGGTGGTGTAATAATCATTGGTGGTTCGTTAGTTGGCATTAGATGCTGGCGATTTCTGCGTAACTGAGTTCCATTGAAGTTGCCACAATGTACGAACGAGGTGATTTATGTTGTTCAACGACCACGGCTGGATTCCATACGCCTCCCTGTCGAATCCTCACCGACTCGTTTGGCTGTAAACTGGATAACTGTTTCGTTCCCTGATCATATGCTGCTTTCTGACGCAATTGACGTACTCTCAATCTCTGGCGAACATTGTTGATTGGCTGTGACTTAGGTTTAAGAAGATGCTTAGGAATTGGTAACTTAGCTCTCAATTTTCTACTCATCAACAGTTCTGCAGGCGATTGTTCCATACCACTAATTGGAGAATTATGGAACTCCAACAAGGCTAAAAATGCATCTTGTTTCGAATCATTTGATTTTTTCAACAGACGCTTAATTGTCTGAACGTTTCTTTCCACGAGCCCATTTGAACGCGGATAGTGTGGGCTGCTTGTCATCACCTCAATTTCCCACTCTCTAGCAAAGTCTCTAAATCTAAGGCTGTTGAAAGGCATATTATCAGCTATAATTTTTTCTGGAATGCCATGACGGGCAAACATTTCTTTCATTGCCAAGATGACGGCTTCACTATTCTTGTGATTTATCCTTGTTACTTCAGGATACTTCGAGAAATAATCGACTACCAATAAATAGTCTCTTCCTTTATAATAAAATATGTCCGCTGCAACGGTTGACCACGGCCTCTCTGGAATTTCCTGCGGCATCAACGGCTCCCTCTGATTCCTTCGCTGAAATTGTAAACATGTTCTGCATTCTGACACCATTTCATCAATTGCACTATTCATTCCAGGCCAGAACACTGAACCTCTCGCCCGTGCTTTACACTTCTCGATTCCCAAATGAGCTGCATGTATCCGATCCAGCATTTCTGGTCTAAGAACATGTGGAACAATTACACGATCTCCTTTAAACATCAAGCCTTCATGACCGCTTATTTCATCTCTGTAACTCCAATAAGGTCGAATTTCTAAGGGCGTTTCAGGCTTTGTCTGTGGCCAACCATCCATGACTACTCTGTGCAACTGCTGAAGTTCAGCATCCTTCTTGGTCTCCTCAACCAACTTCTCAAACATAGTCTCAGACATCTGACCCGATTCCAGAACATTGACTTCAAATTCATCTGATGGATCGTTTATCTGTGCAGACATCGGTGATCTAGAAAGAGCATCTGCTATCAACAACTGACTCCCAGGCGTATATTTCACTTTAATCGCATAAGGTTTAAGTCTAAGTATCATTCTCTGCAATCTAAGCGGAGCTTGATGGATGGATTTCTTTAGTATTGCTTCTAACGGTTTATGGTCACTTTCCACGATTACTTCGCGTTGCCCGTATAGGTATTGATGCAAATGCTCACAACCATAAACTATTGCAAGCATTTCTTTTTCAATCTGTGAGTAGTTCTGCTGACATGAAGTTAACGCTTTCGACGCATACGCTACTGGACGATCATTTTGAAGAAGCACTGCACCCATACCTTTCGAGCTGGCATCAACCAACAAGCACACGGATTGTTTCTGATCAAAGAATTTGAGGACTGGTGGATCGACAATCGCTGCCTTTAAAGTTGTAAACGCTTGTCTTTGCTCTTGATCCCAAACCCATTCGACATTTTTCTCCAGCAACTGACGTAGTGGAGCTGTTATCTGTGCCATATTTGGAATGAACTTGGCAACATACGTAACAATGCCCAAAAATCTCTTCAACTCTTCGCAATTTGTAGGCTGCGGCATCTCCTTAATCACTTCAATTTTCCGGGGGTCTGGTTTCAGTCCATCTGAACTCAAAACATGGCCAACATAATTTACTTCGGGGACACGAAATCGACACTTCTCTGGATTCAACTTAAGGTTTTTATCTCGACAGCGTTCTAAGACCAAACGAAGTCGTTCGTCATGTTTCGTCACGTCTTCTCCCCAGACCACCAAATCGTCCACGATAACTTCGACTCCTTCTATATCTGAAAGCATATTCGACATAATACTCTGAAATACTTCCGGAGCAGAAGCTATTCCAAACGGTAATCGTTTATAACTATACCTTCCAAATGGAGTATTAAACGTGGCTAAGTTACTGCTTTCATTGGCCAATTTCACCTGCCAGAAACCATGGTTGGCATCAAGAACACTAAACACTTTGGCATTGGGCATTCTGCTGACAACTTCTTCAACGGTCTGCATAGGAAAATGCTCTCGCATAACCACTTTATTTAAATCGCTAGGATCCATGCAGACTCGAATTTTATTATTTGCTTTTCTGGCAATGACTAAACTATGTACCCAAGCGGTGGGTTCATTCTTTTTCTCAATAACCCCCAACTTCTCCATTCGACGCAACTCTTCTTCTAGTGGCTTTCGGAGGGCCATAGTAACTCTTCGAGGAGGATGCACCACTGGAATGGACACCGGATCAATCTTAATCTGGTACTGAACATCTTTAATCTCTCCCAGACCTTCGAAAACGTCACTGAATTCTGTTTCGATCTTCGGTGGGTCCACTTCCAAGCTATAAACTCGCTTTACCAACCCGAGTTCTAGACAGGATTTTAATCCTAAAATCGATGGTAGATCTTGTTCAACTAGTACAAAGTCTAACACGGTAAATTTGCCTTTATACTCGCACTCTAAGCTGACTTTTCCTTTCGGAGTTATCTTACGGCCATCGAACATCTTCAACTTGCTCTTATTTTTGAAAATTCTTGTATTTGTTAGTGACAATTGCTCAAACGACGATTGCGAAATCACATTACAATCTGCCCCCGTATCTAATTTGAAATTCAAATCCGTTTTTCCAAACTTAAGCTGGACATGCCAGTCATTCTTTGAGCTGCCCTCGTTATTTGACTCTACTGAAAATGTCAATAAATCATCCTCGCTAACTTCGTCGTCTTCGAATTCCCCCAAGACATTCACTTCTCTCGGTCTAGAGTCACGTTGTCGTTGCTTCGCTCGACACACACGCTCAAAATGTCCTGTCTTCTTACAATAGTTGCATGTTTTGCCGAATGCCGGGCAAGATCTTAATGCGTGAACCATACCACAGAATCCACACTTTTCGGACTTTGTTTTTCACGGCGGCTACCTATCTGCCCTTTTCCTTGATTGGCGTCATATCGAAGAACATTTACCGACTGATTTGCTTCGCTCGACTGCGCCCTAGCATTCATGACTTTAATCTGTTCCTTCGACGCTTCGGCTGCTCTAGCCATACTTATAGCTTTTTCCAGTGTAAGTTTCTCTTCTCTTAATAATCTTTCTTTCACAGTTAAGTTTTGTATACTAAACACAAACTTGTCCCTTACCATATCGTCAACCGATGTATATTCGCACGATTTTACTTTGTTCTTTAATCTTGTTACAAATTGGTCAACCGTCTCTGAATCTCTCTGCGTAATTTTCCAGAACTGGTATCTCTCGAAGACTACATTTTTTCTGGGGTTACAATACCTTTCAAACTGTTCGATAACCTTATCCAATTTCTTATCATCGCCAGCAGAAAACTCGAAAGTATTGAAACTTCTATAGCATCTTCGCCGGCAAAATTTAACAATATGGCTATTTTAATCGGGTCGTCTTTGTCTTCGCTTCCCGACGCGACTAAATATATCTGAAACTGCTGCTTAAATCGTCTCCAATTTTCTGATGTATTTCCGTCAAAACTTAAAGCACTCGGCTTGTGAAAGCTATCCATAGTATCCCACTCCTGACACCATGTAAAATACGTTTAATATCCGTATATATATATTCTACAGTCTTGTCAACAACAAGTCTTTTATATCATACTAAATGCTAATTTACATAAACTGTCATGCTATATGTGACAATTACATTCATGGCAAGTCTAACTTTTGAATTTTAGGGGTTTTATTTCAACAATTTTTCAGGAACTTGGAAATCTCTATTTTAGTCTGTCATGAATGATGTCATTTCTATATTTAGAAAACATATTTGAAAAATTTGTAGATATATTTTTACTTAAGACATATAAAGCTATTATTGTGTGGAAGGATTTAGTTTTATCATTATTTTTGTTTGATGTAGAGAGGTTTAAAAATCAGTAAAAATCCACTATTGAGAAACAGCAAAAATCATAATTTTAGCCCTCAACTTGACCCCCCTGGCACTTTGCCAAAATGCAGTTAGACTGAAAACAAGATGCATTTTGAAGCAACCCTTATAAAGGCAATCTCAAGTACCAAGTTTGAGAGAAATCTGCTGTATTTCTTGATCCAAAGAGGTCATGAGGTTCTTACAGAGACTGCCTCTTAAATTGCTAGTATCGGCTATTTACGATACCTGCCGGTCAGCGGAAAACATTTTACATTACTGTATGTAACCTGAATAAAGCTATAAGTAAACCAAAAGCCCGAAACATAATAAATATTTTCTATACTGTATATGACTTGGCGCACCAAATTTGGAACACTAAGAGCATTAAGTCTTATTTAACCAAGAAGTGAAAATAAACAAGTCGTTTAAAAAAGGGTGCAAGTATCGAACGATACCACGTCAGTAATCGATACCGATACCACTGTTTGTGGTATCGCTGGTATCGAATACCGAGTATTCGGTATCATCCATTACTATTGATCTCGATTGATTAGAAAATCATGTCGGTTGAAAATCATACCTCGATTGATTAGGATATTACCTCGATGGAGTAGAATATTATATCGATTGATTAGAATACTACCTTGGTTGATTAGAATATTACCTTGGTTGATTAGAACATAATCCCTATTGTTTAAAAGATGATTTCGTTGAGTTTTACTTTTGCTCGTTTACTGCAATTAATTCACATTTTTGTTGTTAGGATACCAAAGTTGTTCAAACCAAAGCATTTGATGGCGATCGAGGGATTGATAAGCCTGTGGAATATGTCATTCTTGGAGGTAGAGTGTTGTCATTGCTACGTTCGTTTGTCAGATAACCTGTCTGATACTTAAGTAGTTTGTGTCTTACGTGCGAGTTTCTGTTTTCCTTGAAGGTGATGACAACCACTATTTCAAGATAGACAACTCAAGAGGAACAATTTATGTCAACTCAACAATTGACGGAGATGTGGGCATTGATTATTTTGAATTGACTGTTCAGGTAATACAGTAGCACATGATATCTTTTAATGTCGTGTGTGTCTTCATTTTGTTGGCTAATGTGAATGTACCTTTCTCTTTTGTGACTGAGGTCCGATTTCTGCTACATTATAATTTCACCTCAGTGACATGTGAGAAAAATGGTCCCAGTTTGACTGTGCCGCGCAAACACCACAGGTTTTCTCGCCTGGTTAATATTGAGACAGTAAAGATGATCTTTACTGGCAGAGTCTTACTCAACTTCGATCCCAGCAAGGCTCTGGAATCGAGGTTGAGTCTTACTTTATCCAGTATAAATAAAGTTGATAGTTAGTTTAAGTTTTCTCCTGTAGTAACACTTGACCATTCGGAAATTTTTCTTACTGGGCATCTAGGAAGAACAGTTTAGAAGTGATTAAAGTGGAAAACAGCTTCATAGGAGTTGATAGCCTTTCTCTTTTTTAATTTCTATATGTAGGCCACAGAGATTCCGGGCAATGCTTCAGGGACCACCACAGTATTTATCACAATACGAGATCTCATTGATAATGGTACGAGTCGTTTTTACGTGTGTACTACATGTAAGGAAAACTATTATTTTCTCACTCTGATAACTGCATGTTGACCACCATCTGCTGGACGATAGTTCTTAGTCAGATCCACGCAAAAATTGCACATCTTGTACGTAGCAATCTGCCAACAAGTTGCCAAGCTTGTCTCAAGTTGTCAACAAGTATGGAACAACTTGGAACAACTTCTTAACAGTTGTAATTTGATATTATCAGACTTATTGCAAGGTTGCTCCGACAAGTCCGGTGCAATCATGATATAACAATATTGTTACAACCTTGCAACATTCTTGTAATATCATGACTGTATCAGATTTGTTAGAACAACCTTGTGATAAGTACAGTCTGATAATACCATCAAGCTTGTTACAAGTTATAATAGTTTTGTCTGTGGAAACACCACGCAAATTTATATAAATTTATTACTGCAGTAATAAATTTACGTGGTGTTTCCACAAACAAAACTATTATACGTTTAGTTATCGCCATGCAAACATACAAAGAACTTATTGTTACAATTAGTTGTTAATATACACTGTAATGGAAGTAATGGTCGATGTGGGGCTTGTATTACGAACAATACGCACAAACTGTGCCCTGGTTGCCAGACGTTCTCATATCTTTCGCAACAGTTTCGCATTCCCGCTTGTATTTATTTTACGCGAGGCGATGAGAACCTCTGGTGGCACGCAACATAAATCTCACTTCCATGCTGAGTTACATTTTGCCGAAAGACACTTTGCCGAAAGACATTTTGCCGAAAGACATTTTGCCGAACGGACATTTTGCCGAATGGACATTTTGCCGAACGGACAGTTTGACGAACGGACATTCTGCCGAAAATAGAGATATCTTCTGAACTTTTTAAAAGGTTCGCTCACGGCACGATCAAAGTTTCTGTGATTAAAGTCATTATAATTGTCGATTTTGATGACAGAAACGTTGGTAGTGAAGCATAGTTTCGTTTTGTATTCTTTCAAGTTTTTGACAAGTTTACCGAAATTAATTCGGGATATGTGTAGGTGATAACATGGTTTCGAGTGCAATTTGGATATAACCGATGCACGAGTGAGTTTTTCAAAGACCTCAAAATAGCGCGAGTCCGAAGGACGAGTGCTATTTGGGGTCTTTGAAAAACTCGCGAGTGCATGTTTATCCAAATTTTACGATAAACCATGCTATTACTTATTAATAATTTACATCAAAATGTTCGAGACAATTGTAGTTTTAACTTAAGCGTTTATGGCGAACATTCCACTGGCAAAGTTTTCTTGGCTTTGCTATATCACATTATACAACGCTAACAGGTTGAAAATTCCACTCAACTATGTAATTTTTGTTAGTCCTGTTTAAGGTAAATGCTTTTCCATTTATAAATAAAGATAAAAGCCATATTTTCCACGCAAAGGCAACTTATACTTTATGCAACGGGGCGACATGTTTGTTTTGTTTTGAAGCAATCTGTGGCCGTTAATTACTTCTTTAAACTAAATTGCTTTAATTTAAACTGATTGGTTGATTTAATCATCACAATGTTTTAACACCCATCAGATCAGTTTTTTACAGATTTTTGCATTGTGGTTACAGAAAATTGCACTATGATTACAAAATATTGCACTATGATTACAAAAATTGCACTGTGATTACAGAAAATTGCACTGTGATTACAAAAAATTGCACTGTGATTACAGAAAATTGCACTGTGATTACAGAAAATTACACTGCTGTTTGGGATTAACTGCATTGAAATCAACCAATCACAGTCGAGTAATATCTTTATGCATATTATTAAAAGAATAACATTATTCAATATCATTCATGAATGCGATTTCCCCGAGAACTGTGAATGTGTTCCATGATTCTCGAAGTGAAATTCGCTTACGTCGTCTTTATATACGCTTGTTTGTTTACGATGTTACGTCAAAACACGTTCCTAACAAATGAGTTATCTGCTGCACAAACAAGCTATACCAATACTTAATACGGTTATGCACTGCTATCAACCATTAGTATAAACCTACTAGTGGGCTATCACATTTCGTGCCTTCTGATTGGCTACGCTACTAGTATGCTATTAGTGATAGCCTACTAATAGAAAATTCAAAATGGCGGAAAATTCGCGTTTTGCACTTTTGCCGAAGTGTCTGATGATTTTTTGGACGACTTGTTGAACAATTCTGTACTAAAAACCCCCGAAAAAAGCAACAAAAATATGGAATGGCAATTTTTAAGGGTAAGAAAATATACAAAATAACATACACTCAGTGAAATTTTTAAATTAAAACTGAATTTAATTTTGTAAAACATTTTACGCGAACAAAAACTAAAATATTTGTTTACCTTTTATGGTTTTATAATGTTTTTTGTGTATTTTTGATTGTGTTTGCAGCCTAGTTGTAAATTAATGTTAAAGTTTATACTAAAACAATTATACAACTCGGTCTCGTTGTCTATGAGCAAATAGTCAACTCGGCTTCGCCTCGTTGACTATTCGCTCATAGACAACTCGGCCTCGTTGTCTAATTGTTAATTATTATGCACTGCTAATTATTTTACTGCACAGTGGTTGAGAATTACACAGTTGAGAAATGAGTCACCGTTCCAAACATTTTGACGAAATAATATGTTTATTTTCGCCAAATTGTCCTTTCGGCAAACTGTCGGTTCGGCAAAATGTCCGTTTGGCAAAATGTCTTTCGGCAAATTAAAGTGTCTTTCGGCAAAATGTTCGGGTACCGATATACAAACTCGAGTCGAAGGCGAGAGTTTGTATATCAGATACAGATCGGATTAGAAGTAATTTTAAAAATAAACATTGTCTAAGCCGAGAAAGTCAAAGCTGAGATTTATGTTATGTAAATCAGGACAAATCTTTATCCGATTTGCAAACATTGATTAAACATTAATTTCTTTTGTATTTTCCTCGTGAATTATTAATGAATTTTTTAAACAATCATATAAAGCAAGTGAGCAACACTTTATATTTTACAAATATCTATAGAGTGAAAATGTCATGCCATCAACTCAAGTCATGCCGCGATGGCAGCTCTTCTCCAGCGCAGAAAATCTTTTTAAGTTCGTAGCGGAACAAACTAAGTTAATTAGATCCCAAATAACCTTCATGTGACTGCTAATTATCTTCGCCTCGCGTCAAATAAATACGAGCGGGAAAATTAATAAGGCGGAAGATACGAGAATATCCGGCAACCAGGGTAAACAAACTGATACAAGACTGAAAAATAAATAACCCCAAGTAATAATCTTTTTTATAACCACCAGATCCAGGTTTATCCAATCCAACGTCTTCATCAAACCTTAACACTGGGGTCGTTATTGGAGTTGTAGTGGCAGCACTGGTTGTTTTAATAATGGTAATCTTGATCGTTACTTGTTTTATATATCCAAGAAAAACAAGAAAAGAGAACACGGGGGACACTGGTAACAATCAAAATGCTGCTTATGATGGTGACACCTATACAGACAGAACACTGCCACATATACCTGATTCTGATAGTCATTATGAAGAACCAGAAAAATATGCACAGCTGGACAGTTCCAAACGAATGCCCATTGATGCAAATTATCAAAGTTTAAATATGGAAGGTTCTGCACAACTGGATAGTTCTAAGTGAGTTCCCATTAATGATCATGATGCCAACTTATCAAAGTTTCGAAACACACAGATCAACCCGACAATGTTCAGTGGTATGGCTCCTTGAACATTGGTAGCAATTCAACAAACTAAGTACCTGACGAGTCACTGTACGAAGCAATGCCTTAGTTTGTTTGTTTAAAGGGAAATGGCAATATAAATGTTTATTTTCACATTTGAAAGAACTTTTGAAACAATATATTAACTTCTTTTAGCGATTTTTCATATCTTGCTTAGTTCTTGAAATATTGTTACTTGAGGTAATGAGATGTCCGCCATCTTGAATGAATTTTTTATCTCATTAACGATGACACTGAAAATTCGGTGTAGATAAAAGCGGACGCAGACGGCGGAGCATTTTATAAACACATGATTACTACCGCAACCGTAATATCCTAAATTTTTAGCAATAACTTTTATTAATCAGCATTCAAAATGTATGAAAGGACGCTAAACGCCGTTTTTCTTTCTCTAATATTGTAAAAAAGCGCCTTAGTTTTAGAGCTTCTGTTATAGGCAAGGCTATTAATGTCATTAATTAACTTGCTGTCTGTTGCTGACATTTTCATAGTTTAATTAAATAGTGCTGACTTTTTATAACGAAAACAAGACGCCTACTCAGGCGTTCACACTGACCTGAAAATGATGATATGCGTGCTATGGTGCAATCTCGTTCCCTGAGCCTGCGGTCGTTGGGAAGGAAACGAAGGCTCTGGGAGAATCCGTTTCAGGGAGGAATCTGATTGGCCGTTGATATGGAATGTGCAGTTCAATCTTAGCCAGAATTCCTGGCTTTCGGCAACGGATTATCCCAGAACCTTCGTTTCCTTCCCGAGGATCGCAGGCTCGGGGAACGAGATTGGCTATGGTGTAATAGACAAGGAAATGGGGAGCAAGAGAGTTCGTATAGAACAGTTTCAGCGGTAGATTTATCCAAAGAAAATCAATAATTTGACAACAAAAAGCAGAAGGCAGAAACTGTTTGAAACCTAAAGTTGCGCTTTTGCACAAGTAACAAACCTTCATAGGAAAAAATAAAAATATAAAATGAGACATAGGTAACATCTCTTGTGCTTTAATCACATTTAGTTTAATGTCAGATACTTAGTAATAATATTTATAGATAGTATCTCAGGTTCACACCGAAAATCACGTGACCATATTGAACTTTATCAAATCATGATCGTGGATCATTTCTGAGTATTGAAGCAGTCAGATACAATATATTATTGTCTTCTTCGCCTTTCAGTTGCCTTGAACGATACGTTTTTGAAGAATGGAGATTTTGCGCTACGCAGTATTTCGTGATCATGTTCCAATATTGATATAAGAATTAATGAGCACATGATAACAAATGAGCACATAATAGCTGTGAGTTGATCGAGTTGTATTAGGAAAATGAGAACCATACAATAAACGTTTTAGTTCTTGTTGGTATTTCACTGAACGCACGCTTTATCTTTACTTGCGCCAATTCTAGTAGCTACTGCGCGAATTTTAATACATGTATTATATGGCGCGTTTTTGCTGTCAAAATTCAATAGGTCCGCAGGAATGCTAGTAGCACTAGCTATACGTACTGCGCGAATTTTAATACATGTATTAAGGTATAATGCCGACATTGTGTAGTCAAACGCCAAACCTTTAACTTTTCCTTGTTTATATTATATTGTGAACTAAATGTTATTGTATTAGGAAAATGAGAACCATACAATAAATATCTTAGTTCTTGTTGGTATTTCACTGAACGCACAGCTTTATCTTTACTTGCTCCAATGCTAGTAGCTACTGCGCGAATTTTAATACATGTATTATATATGGCGCGTTTTTACTGTCAAAATTCAATAGGTCCAATAGTTATAAGTCGAACACCAAATCACCAATGATACAAATCGGGCAACCCTTACTCGAATCGAGCAGACTGATATGTAAATCGATTATTGAAATGATCAATACACATTCAAAACGAGCAAACAGTATAGCCAAATCGAACGACTATTCCTTGTTTATATTATATTGTGAACTAAATGTTATTGTATTAGGCAAATGAGAACCATGCAATAAATGTCTCGGTATTTTGAATGCAAGCTTTATCTTTACTACTTGCCCGAACTCTAGTAGCAACTGCGCGAATTTTACTACATGTATTAAGGTATATTGTCGACATTTTGTAGGTGAAAGAATTGGCTAGTTTACATTGTTCATTATATTATGAAATATGATACTATAGTTAAAATTCGCGTCGAGCTAAATGTTATTGTATTAGGCAAATGAGAAGTGAGAACCATACAATAAATGTCTTAGTTCTTGTAGGTATTTTGAAGGCACGCTTTATCTTTAGTATAGCTACCACAAAGCATTTGGCGCGCCAACTAGTAGCTACTGCGCGAATTTTAATACATGTATTAAGGTATATTGTCGACGTTGTGTTGTGAAACTGTCAAACCTTTAACTTTTCCTTGTTTATATTGTGTTTATATTATATTGTGAACTAAATGTTATTCTATTAGGCAAATGAGAACCATACAATAAATGCCTTAGTTCTTTTTGGTATTTTGAACGCTCGCTTTATCTTTACTTGCGCGAATTCTAGTAGCTATTGCGCGAATTTCAGTACATGTATTTTAATATGGTCAAACCTTTAACTTGCCCTTGAAACTAAATGTTATTGTATTAGACAAATGAGTACCATACAATAAATCAAAATAAACTGTAGAATCTTTAACTTGTACTTGCTTATATTCCACTATATTGTACAAATTCGCGTCGGGTCCAAATTTTGGGGGTTTCGAGTCGTTTAATACAACATATTGATTGCATAAATCCGCCGGGTCGGCCAAATTTTCAAAGCCAAATTTTAGAGTCGTATAATACAAAAATAAAAACATTAATTCAACATGCAGAAAAGTCCAGAGTGCGACAAAAAATTAACACAACTACACCACGGATGCTTATGACTCTACAACGTATATTTATAGACGGTTGTTTATTAGTTAAAAAGTCAAACTGTCGAACCTTTAACTTGTCCTTTGTAAAATTCGCTGGGTCCAAACTTTGGGGTTTTCGAGTCGTTACACGAAGAAAAACATATTAGTTCAACACGCAAGAAAGTTCAGAGTGCGACACAACGTAAAATCAATAGGAAACCGGCACAACTCTTTGAAAATTCAACGAAACTGTGTGAAATATTTTCTGATCACTCAGCTAAAAGGCGCCATTTTGAAACTGGACTGAATATGTCACCATTGGAGTTCGGAATTGTGCGCGTGCGCATATAGGTCTATATATGGGCTAATAAACGAAAAATGCACCGCAAGCATGACATGAGCCGACTATTACGTACATAAATACCAGCTTCTTACTATTATATATGAATCGTGGAGTCAAAGAATCGATGGCATTTTGGATTAATCGTTGCACCCTGAGCCTGCGATGCGCGAACGCAAACTCGATTTCTCGACGACGAAAAAAACAGAAAACTAGGGATTTAAGACACTTGACCTTTCAGGTCAGTGTAATTATCAATTTTCCAAACATATATATGCTAGGTATGTTATTATACGTAATATATATATATTATACGTAATTTAATGTAAAATTCAACCACAAACGCTTCGCAAAACGTTTTAAAATATTCTTAGAACTAAACGGCCTTTTATCGAATTATCGGTAAACATTGAGTTTATAATAAACTGATTTCAAATTCTCGCATGAAAATAACTTTGCTTTCCTCTTTATTTAAATATTTTAATATACAAAAGAAAGGGTAATTAATAAAACTACACTGAAATTATATATATGCTGTCTTTTTTCACTTATATACGCAACGATACTCGATAGTATATCAGTTCGATATTCGCAGTATCGCCCATCACTATAAGTTATAAATATATAAATTATAAAACAAACAATACATCAATATTTAAAACAAACTTACCTTCATTAACGTCGGCGACTTTGCTCCATTCTTTTAGAAGTTTTTATACGTTTTTTGGCTCTCAGAAATTAAAGGTTTTGAAATTTACAAAATCTTGCAAAAATACAACTTGAAAGAAATGTTTGTTATTTCGCTGTCGTCAATGCAGTCGTTATAATGCCAATTTCAAATTTGACCAATCAGTGTTCACTATTCACGACAGTCCGCTACATATTTTGAGATCAGTGAGGATGACCACCCATGAACGGTGAGCCATGCGCCCACGATATTTGATGAACTTTAGGCTTCGCTAGTGCGTTCCTTTCCCCGGGTGTAAATAGCCGGAGGGAGTTAGTACCCTCGCACGGCGCTTTGCGCCGTCGGTTCGGGGAAAATCACAAAGACGTTAATGCTAAGTCTTTTCACTATGTCACTGGTCTGAAAAATAACTCTTTTAACGCGATCAAGGTATTTAAAACAAAAGTAAAGCGAAGCCAACGTAACGGCATAGACCACGCTACAATGAAATATTGTCGATGGGTTGCTTGCATGTAGAAGACTTACGACAGGATCAATCTTAACTAACTTTAATCTAGAAGAATAAATGTTCACATGAAAGACGAATATCAGTGCCAAAGTATAAAATCTGCTCTGTAAACCTACGACGACGAAGTGGAGAAATGTGTGGCATGAGCTGTTTATTTGGTGATTTCAACGTATATGGAAGCCCTTTTCCCAATAATATTCGCTTATCGCGCAGAACAGTAAATGCATGGCCATTCCCGGTGCCTCATGCCCCCGGACCAAGATATTGTTCTAGTTCAAATGCCCTCAGCTTCGCCACTTTTGTCAGTAAAAAGGACCAATTTCTATTAACCAGTTTCCCTTTAACAAAAGACCGTTTTGCTTGAATCATTTTGAGTTACAGTATGTAATCCGTTATGTGTGTTGGATGTAAACAACATACTGTATCTTGTCTACAACTTTGAAAAGGTACAGATAACGCTTTCTAAAATCCACATTCCAGTGATCTCTATAAAATAACAAGGTCGACGTTAATGTTACTAAGTTTTTGGCTATGTCACTGGCCTGAAAAATAACTTTTTAACGTGATCATCAATGTATTGAAAAGAAAAGAAACGCGAAGCCAACGTAACGGCAAAGACAACGCGCTAAAATAATGGGTAGCTGTCAGAAGAATTACGAGAGGATCAATCTTAAATAACCTTAAACTAGAAGAATAAATGTTCACATCAAAGACAAAGATCAGTGCCAAAGTATAAAATTTGCTCTGTAAACTTACGACGAATTGGAGAAATGTGTGCATGAGCGCTGTTTAGTTGGTCATTTCAACATATACAGTATGGAAGCCCTCTTTCCAATAATATTCGCTTATCGCGCAGAATAACACCAATTGATATAATAGTTCTAATGCAATGATAAGTTGAATTACGTCTCAGAAACTCTGTTGGAAATTTGAATGCTCACTCATTACATAAGATTACCGTTTTACATCGCGGTTTAAAACATTTTGATCGCATTTAAGGAATTATTTCGTAGCCCAGAGACATAGCCCAAAGACTTAACATTACCGTCCTTGTGATTTTATAGAAATAGAGCCAGAACTGAGGATATTAGAAAGCGATATCCAGGGACGTTGGAACTGGGGGGGGGGGCAGGAGGGGCAGCTGCCCCTCTTGTCTTTTGCTAGCAGGGGCAAGGGGGGCAGAAGTGCCCTTTGAGTTATAAAATACTACCTGATAAATCACATTTCCAGTGATGCTTTTTGGGCAAAATCATGATGTGTGATCTTGAATGTGACCTGGTTAAGTGTGTTTGCTTTCATATATTGGAAAGTCGACACATAATTGTAGGTTTATTTCTTCACCGGAGTCTATAGAGGTGCCCTTTGGTGTGCGTTTGCCCCCCTTGCCTTTTTATCGTCCCGGCGTCCCTGGCGATATCGGTATCTTCCCAAAGTCGTAGACAGGATATGTTGTTTACGTCCAACGCGCTTAAAATTACATATTAACTGAAACTGATCAAAACAAAACGGTCTTAATTGTTGAATGTAGAGACTGGTTCATATAAGTGAGTCATTTTGAGTTATGCAGTCGTGTGTCGTCATCCATCCGTGTCGTTGAACAATGAATGATAAAATTTGTCGTCAAATTAGAGAAGATAAAATAGACTTTGTGAGAACACTGCGGGTCTACGGTGCGGGAACGTTTCGGATTTATACTCAGCGTGTTCGAAAGTGTTAGTAGGTACTTTTCGAGTTTACAGCAAACGGTCTATTTGAGACACATTATCGAATTCGTTACCACTACCTGATAAAATCGATGAAGCATGCCATTTAATGTACATATATTAAGGCCGCTTTACACTATCAAAGTTTCTGTGATCAAAGTAGGAATTTTGCATTAAATTATACTTTTATCCTTTTCGAGCCAATTGAATTCATAAAAACTTCATTTGCAATGTGAATTGTTGCTAAAAATTGCCCCTGGGGACATCGCATCTTCCGCATTAGAAAGGTCCAATGACGTATGCAAAATTCCTAATGTGATCACAGAAACTTTGATAGTGTAAAGGCTCTTTTCCAATCATCGCAAAAACTAACTCGCAAGCTCGCTGCGAGTACTTTCATCCAATCACAATGCTCGAAAGCTTACTTTAATTAATTAGATGCAATCACTCGCAGTGAGCTTGCGAGTTGGTTTTGCGATGAGTGGAAAAGAGCCTTAAATCAGCCTTTAGCAAATTAATCAGTTAATCCTTGAACGTTGTTTTGTGTCAGCATAGTAAGTTCTGTTTTGTATATGCATTATTTCGCGCATTAACAACCGCTGTGTGTATGATTTGCTATATTATAAATCACTATACGGCATAAGACGTCTCCTCAATTTACCTGTAATTTGTTTACTTCCAAGTGTTTGGACAGGGTGTATTAAGCACTTAATCCTGGGAAATGTTGAACTAGAACAATATTTTTGAACAGCAAGGTTTAGAATAATACAGAAGATGTGACTGTCCAATAAAATATTTGTCAGAACGAAATAAGTTTTTCTGTAAACGTCACTATCTTAAATTACCCAAACTGTTTTATAGTAGGTTTTGTTTTATATCCATTTTTCATCCGTCGTAAGTGTGGAATGCAGGGGATATTCGTAGCGCTACTAGCTGTCCTACTATTACGTTTGCTACTTATGTTTTCCAATAGTTTCCACTCAATGGGCAAGTTACAATACACCGTTACAAAAGTTACAAAATTACCGTTCGACGCGCATGGGCTCAAACAATGTTCAAAATGAATTATCATGAACTTGTTATACTGAAGGGGAAGGATAAAAATAGCAAAATGTACGTTATATAACATTATAACACAATATTTAGTTCACTGCTGAGAGGCCGCATATTTTGTCCAGGATTTTGGGAAATATCAATTTTTACAGAATTATTAGGAATTTTCTAAAATGAAATTGCGCTTCCGAATAAACCTAGCTAGCGGTTTACTACTTGTGTTATCTTCCAGTGAATACCACGCAGATGAACACAGCGTATACTACTTCATCCTATTCAAAGACCAATCCAACAACGAACAATGCAAGAGGATCATCAACACCAAGTGAGTCGCCATCTACGAGCATGACTCAAATCGCCAGCCCTCAAAATGTCTCGTTGTCAAATAGCTCGCCGAGTTTTGAACCAGATACATCACCTACCATTATTTCCATCCCTTCGTCCACGGTTACTAGTGATACATGCACAAGTACATGTGTAGTTCGTCATGACTCCTGTGAAACGAAAACCAAACTGTGTCTGTGGGAGTGGGTGACTATATGTTGCGGAGCGTTTATACTGATACATTCAATCATCATTGGATCGCTGTGTGTAAGTAGACTATCCACTGTTATGTTATGCTATTATTTGTTGCTGTCTAATGGACGTTTCCCCTTATAGCGATGTCCGCTATGCATGACGGTAGGAGGCTGTAGATTGCTTTCGAACGAAATGGCGGCTGTAAGAGTGAAAGATTTTGTTTTGACGATACAATGACGGATTTTAAAACCTTTTCACATCCATTGATAACTTTTAACTCCAGGGAAACAACTAGGGAACTTCAAATCACATATAGATGAAATTTCGTGAAGTTCTGTGCAATAATGGCAAAGAAAACGCGTTTACAAGGAGGCGACGTGCGAACACATTTCGCGGACAATCTGTTGAAAAAAACTAGCCTTAACAACAAAAACAGGTGAACGACCGTTTTAACTAAAGAATTAAGGATAAGTTTTTTTGAAGACTAAATATTACTGGTAGGTTTTGTACTGGGTCTCTAGTTTATTTGGATCGTATGAATTTATAAAAGCAATTTTTTGCTTTGTGAAATTGGCAACTTTTGTCATGATTTTGTTCAAATTTTTCAGTCCGAAAACTTGCGTCTGTTTGAACAAATTTCTAAGCCTGAATAATATCGACCAATCTGAATGAATTGCCTCTAGTTGTAGCAAGAGCATTTAATGGTGAATGTGTTCTCTTGATTTCATTTGCATATTTTATCATAATTTTATAAAAATTTCTCGAGTAGTGAACTCCTCAGTTGATCAGTTAATATTTAATTGCTGATCACAACATGAAATTTAGGTTTATAGTATTTTATGCCTTCTTTCAGCTGAACCTTTCTGTTAGATTGGAAGAATAATGTGCTTACCTAAAATATTTTAAGATGTCTGCATGTAAAGATATTTAAAGTCCTCAGCCTGGACATACACTCTATCTTAGTATAAGTGGGGTGTGCTAATCTGATGAAGTAATACATACGCCCGTATTCTAAAAGCTCACTCGCACTCAATGAGTGGAGATTCAATCTGACCTTCTCTTGAGTGTCAATGCTGTTTTTGAGTAGCTGGAGGGTGAGTAGTCACCGAGATGACATTAGCCTTCCAGCTATTCAAAAACAGCAATGACACTCGTGAGAAGCTCAGATTGAACTAAAATGCCACTCATTGAGTGCGAATGTGAGTGTGAGTGAGCTTTTAGAATACGAGCGATAGATGACTTTGGGTATGTTTAGTTTGATCTAGAATTCTCTTTAGTATGACAGATAACACAGATTGATCAGCTTTTAGTTGAGCATGCAACAATAATTATTGCTTGCAGGGATCTTATTTTCGCATGCTGAGATTTTTTGGAGAGATCATGTATTACCTGGTCATGTATTCAGGGTGTTGTGATTTGTTTGGAAATCAACCAAGTTACAAAGTTATTACTTAATTGCAAAATATCTATTGCTGGATTGGGGTAGTTTCCCAAGAAAATATTTGAAGTTTTGAATGCCTTGGACTAAAATTTCTGATCTAAATATGATCCAGCGGGGCATGCTCCCCACGAAAAAAATTGTAATCTAGAGTCCCTGAAATGCAATTTCCAGCATTTTTGGGAAGATATATTATACAGAATTCCAAAGATTGTAGAATACATGAAACACATGATTTTTCATGATTATTTGAAGGCTGGTATATTACGGAACTATACATTGAAAATAGACACTTCACCTTTGTTTTCATTGAAAATCTGGAAAAGCCAAGCTTGTTAAACTGAGGCATTCTATCGGTTTTGTGATGTGTTAAAAATTTCCACCCAATTGTTCATCTCTTTTTGACATATATATTGGATTCACAAAATGATTATCTGTTTTGGATCAAAACCGGACAGACAGTACAACGTTTCGGGACCGACTTTTAGGGCCGAATTCATAAATGTTGAGAGGGTGTTACACCACCCTAAAGTGCGCCCCTGACTGTGGTAAAAAAACTGCATATTACACTGTACTGGTCATAGCCAACATATAAAGCATAATAAACCCGTGATGATGAGTACATGTTAAAAACAAAAAAAAATATAAGATTTATTATGATATAATTTATTAATATATACTACATATATGACTGCCAAGTAGACATTTATACTAAAACAGGGTCAAAATACAAAATTATGTATAGTTATTATAGTACAAACAAACCAAAATACTTTAAATTAGTTTAATTAAAAAACGTTTTAAATATTAGAATACAGAACTGAAATTAAAGGAACATATTCACTATTAAATGTTCTTGCTATTATCAGAGGCAATTCATTCAGATTGACTATAGTTAGGCTTAGCAATTTGTTCAAAGAAACGCGAGTTCTCTGACTGAATTGGAACAAAAACGGAACACAATTCGTCAATGTCACAAAGCTTAAAATGGCACTTATCTGTTCATAGGTTCTAAATAAATTAGAAATGCAGTACAAGCACCTATCAGTGATACTTAATTTTCAAAAACATAATTCGATCGTTAGTTAAAACGCGAATTCACCTGTTTTTATTCCTACGCCTAGTTTTTTGCAAGACATTCTCTGCGAACCGTGTTCACATCTCGCCTCTTCTCAACGTATTTTCTTCGCCATTATTGCACAGAACTTCATGAAACTACACCTGCATGTAGTTAAAAGTTGCATGGTTGTTTTCCTGTAGATAAAAGTTAGCGATGGATACAGGCAAGAGTAGTTGAAATCCGCCATTTCATACTCAAAGCAAAATCGTTCGCTCCCACAGCCGCCATTTCGTTCGGAAGCAACTTGCAGCCTCCTACCGTCATGCTAAGCGGGAAGAACGTTATAAGGGAAAAGGACTATTGGCGATGCAGGATGTGGCTGAAATGGCAAAATAAGAGAAAGAGCTAGACCTACACGGCAAATCATGTTGACGAATATGTTAACGAACGGTCGCTTTATTTTAAAACACTAGAAAAATTATATGGACATTCTTGAACAATTAAGTATAATCTAAAATCCGAAATTAAGACTGGATTGGATTTTAAGTCCGAGACTAAGTTTGGTTTAGTCTAAACCAAATATATAATTTCTTCCCATCTTCAAATATAGTCAACTTGGCATTCCCATCTTCCCATTATAATATATGGTCAACTTCGCAGTTGAGGAAATATCGGTGAGGTGTAGGGGGGGGGGGGGGGGGGGGAATTTTGACCCAAAAGAGGGCTAAAAACAACCTTTTCGAGTGCAAATGGAGGGGTTGTCGAAAATTTGAAGGTTTTGTCGGAAATTTAGGAGACTTGCCCCCCACCGGAAAAAGTGGATTTCCTCCATTGCAACTTGGTATCCATTATCACCAAGCTAGCTCGCTACATTTCTATATTATGTTCGACTAAATGTAAAAACCAATCTGATATTTATACAAATTTATTTGCCAATTCTTTCACCCAAATTACAACAGTGAGCCTGTAAAAAGTACATGACTGGCGCGCAGATAGCGTGATATGACAATATTCATGTCCGTATTGGAATTTAAAGATAAATCACCATTGACAACATTAATATAAGGGATTTTAAGATTCACGTTTCTGGGAACGGCAAACGGCAGGTTTAAATTTTCTTGGCAAAATTTTCGTTCGACGTTTACGCTTCATATTTTCTTTCTTGTGTCGAAAGAATAATCATGATTTTTTTCTGTGTTGGTATTGTGTACTCAGGTGAATATGATGTTTGTGATGTTACTCTGAGTGTACATCCACACCGGGCAAGCTTGAAAAATATGCCTTGCCACGGTGGGAATAATCATGTATTGTAGTTTTAAAACAACAAGTTCATTTACTCTTTTTTGCCTGATACCGTAAAACATTTCTTTGCCTGGCGTTTGTCTTTTGACGTATAAACGCGAAGCTTAAACTCTCTTAAAATCCCTTATAATTTGTACCGCTGAAGAATAATTTCCACCACGGAAATAAGCAGCGGATCGGACCGGATCGGAACAAAACAAAATCTGGGCATGCGCCATCAGTAGAAATGTTTGGTTCGGATTTTTCCGGCGACGTGGCTGGCCGGATAATAAATAGTTGGAATGTTTTCAACTTTATTTGGTCCGGTCCAGCGGATTAAACTTGTCGACCAATCAAAATGCCGTATTATCTCACATAAATTAAAATAATTAAATACAGTAATACCTGTATAAAATTTACAAAATGGAGGGTTTGAGACTGGAACGAGCTCCATTTTTTTCCTTTTCCGATCCGATCTTTCCACTTGTCCTTTTACTGGAAATCGCTTGTTGGATGGGACCGGATCGGAAAAACCACCAATCCGGTTCTACCCGCTGCTTATTTTCAGGAGTGGAAATTCGCCTTAACACTTACCTGTACGGGAAATCTATTCCTATTCATATTCCTTTCCCAAACCGAAACAGTCTATAGTTTCATGGATGGTATCATAAGATCTAATAACGCTAAACGCAAATTGTGTTCAGAGCTCGACAACTATCTCTCTGTAGCTCAGTTGGTTAAAGCGCTGCACCGGAATCGCAGGTCAGCAGGTTCGATTCCTGCCAGAAGGCCGATAGTTGCATTTTTCGCAACTGCCCCTGGTTAGGTGTAATGAATGTATAAAAATTCCAATCGAAATTTCCATCTACAAATCCCATCACAATTTCTAACCATGATAACCATTCATATTTAGTCAAGTATCCAATATGTTTTCGATACTTTTAATGCTATTATTTTTTAGTATCAAATCCGAGCGCTGAAGAAGAAACTGAAGTCCTCCCAAAGGTACAGTTTTCCTATCAAGGAAAATGGAGCATGGATTGAAAATCAAGATATTCCACTGTGGCAGAAAAGGGCTTCAGCATTCGTCAGTGAAACTCCCACTGGTGAAGACAACCCAACTCTCACAACATAGTTCCGACGTTTGAACACAACCATTCACGTGTGGGTTCCGTATTGATATCATCAAGTACAGTACTGATCATACTAACTGATGTGCATGCCTAAATTTTACGTAGTTCATTACTAATGCATAGCATGTGATTCTTTGAATGCTCAGTGGAACTTAAAGGAATGTAAAAAGTTTGTTGTTATGAAATATACTGTACCCCTCTAAAGCAGTAGTATGTGGAATGGGGGGGGGCTCTTAAAATTTCCTTTCTGTTTAGGTGACCTAAACCCATCCTCAAGAATTTTATTAGCACTGAAATATCAAAACTCCGGCTGGTAGGAATGCAACTAGCTGAAAAATTTATCAAAGAGGAATTCGACGTTTCGGGCGGAAGTCCTGTAGCGTTAGTTAGTAACGGAGTTAATTATGGTAACGAAGTCGCTACTGACTTCCAGACGAAGACTTCTCGCTCGAAATGTGGAAATTTCCTCTTGTATTTGTCAGGTAATTACCTGAAGTTTTGTTAATTATTGGCATTATATACTGTTTCTACACTGGCTCAGACCTTTCAAGATTATAACACTGAAATAATCTTTTGATAATATTAAAATAACAATTTTTTGTTATTTTAATAAGAATTTGGGTTATTATACAATTAATTAAAGTACCGTTATTCCAATGTATTTGTATTTAATTTTTGAATGTCTGTAGTGATTGTTAATAACATCACTTAGACTGCAGGAAATCGTGTTTTAGAGACCCAAGAATCATAATATGTCTGGCTCTCCCTTGAAGAATAATGCAACTTTGTTAAAATTTAGTCAGGACTACATGCCCACTGCCCCAGAGTTGTTTACGTCAGCTAAACAGTATTGGAAAATTTTCCCTCCAATGTTCTACCGTACATAATTATGCATATTGTGCATTCAATACGAGGAATATATTAAATGCATCTTGTATGCTTAAAACTTGCGATTTAAAAAAGGAAACAATTCACACGGTCAAGATCAAAGAATGCGTTTATCTCCGAGCAAGTTTTTTGCGTTCCTTAAAGTTGTGGCTGAAAATGGGTTCTTTTACATGCTACAGTATAACTTATAGTTCGAATAATGTAATAATATTATAAGATATAAATGTTCAATTTATCAATATTTATGTACGATATAGATTTTGCTCCTAGTTATTTTTGTTTCGTAATTGTAGTCCTGAAACAAAAGGTTGACACTTGTTAATGGTAACGTGAGTACATGACGTAGTCTGCAGAACAGTAACTAATTATCAGGATTTGGGTCGGGGCATCTCACTCGATATTTAACAATTATTTGCCGCAGGCGAGGTGATTATCGGGGAATATTCGCCGAGACGAAGTCGAGGTGAATATTCAGTGGTTTAACGTTATATCAGGGGCCCCCGGTTCAAATTTTCGAAGGCCCCTAGCAGAAGCGCCAAAGGCACGAGTTGAGCGCCGCATATGCACAAGTTTTCAAGGGGTCCAGGGCATGCTCCCCCGGAATATTTTTTAATCTAGACTTTCTGAAATGCCGTTTCCCCGACTTTGGGGTGGGATTTTAAAGAATTCTAATGGTCAGAAATCGACATTGTGACATATCAGAGGCTCTGGCCAATGCTTTTGCTCTACAACCTGAACCTGGGGGCTCCTATTGGGCCCATTGGGGTTGGGGGCCCCCGGGTTCGCCCGGTCCGAGCCCATAGTAGTTACGCCACTGTGAATATTCCCCGATAATCACCGAGCCTGAGGCGAATAGTTGTTTTAGTATTTTTACACAAGAATGATTTTAAGCCGACAAACAGAAAGGCAGACTTCTAAAAAACTTGACCCACATCCCATCTCAACCCTAACCTCTCCCCTATACCCTAACCCCCACCAGTATTCGTTTATATTAACTGTATTACAGTGCGTCTACAGTAAGTGGGGCCACTTACAGAACACTAACCAATCACATTGAAGAACAGAAATTGGAAAAATCAACAAACGGCGCATTAGCCAATCAGCATTAGGCCAAAAACAATTTGAACAAATAAACGAATGTCAAACGGTAAAAATAGACTTGTAAAAGTAAACACTGCAGTTAATGGCTTCCTGTATCTTTCTTTTGATTGGACGAGCTTTAGTTTGATTAGATTTTTCTTTCTGTTCTGCAATGCGATTGGTTAGTGTTCTCTAAGTGGCCCCACTTACAGTAGATGCACTGTAATATAATCCTTGTTCGTGAACAGCAACTAAAGGAGCAGAGCAGTACGCTTTGCGATCAATTGTAAGAGAAAATTGTGACATGAGTAATTTTCAATTCGTTCCTGTAAAACCTGTGAATACAAACCAGCTTAGACCAAAATTTAACTGCACTCACATGGGAATCCGCTGACATACAGTATGGAATTACTGATTTTGTACACTAGCTCGAATACAAAATTTCAAAAAATGGTCTCTAAAGGTTTTTTGATGCAATGTTTCCCAAACATAAAGGGGATAACTATTCAGTATACGCTCAGTTTTTGCGAGTACTAATTGAAAGTTAATGTCAGACTTTACTGCTGTGCCCCATTCCTGCATGTTATACACGGCAAAAAACGCTCAGGTTGATGCAATACTGATGAAAACAGGATTGAACAATGTTTTGCTGCTCACATTGTTCATAGCTGTCAACAATTTTGAACAATATTGTTACACCCGATTCAGGCTCAACAACATTGTTCAATATTGTTGACAAGTGTGAACAATGTGGGCAGCAAAACATTGTTCAGTCCTGTTGAGCAACGGGCTCGGCGTTTTTTGCCGTGTAGGCTATACATGAGAGTTAATTTAATTACAGCGGTGATTATGTCTTATTTCTGTCCTGATTCTAATTTATATATTCGTTTTATTTGTCTGTCTGGTCGGTATAGACTCGCAAAGGGTTTACAAAACCAACTTCTCCCCACTCTGGATTAGCCTCATTTTCGCCGCAAAAGTCAGAGGTGTACCTCAAAGACAATGCAGACTTATTAATTATGGCAATTTGTTGGACATTGCTTGCAAATCTGAATTCTGTAGACAATGTTTAACAGGGCACTATCATAACACAATATGAAAGGAACTTCCAAACAGCCGTTGAATTTCTTGTTACCAAAGACGAGCCATTTTTGCATTTAAAACTGGTATTTGCACATTGACTGTCTGCTCTTTCAATAGTCCGTCACACGCCGTAAAGTCTTCTCTCTTCTAAGATTCCAGGTTTGTTTTCTGGTCCAAATACTGTTCGATTTTCTCCTTGTTAGACAAGCAAAATTTTTGGCACATCTCCTATCAGATGTGTTATATCGAAAGTTATACCACCTTGCTTGAAAGCACTCAAAAGGCAAAGGGAATTATGTTAATTATAAATACAAATATAAGGGAGACGCGCAATTTGGACTTCTGTTTTGCCTTACACAGTGCTGTAGTCCCATACATTCTGACAAATATCAAAGTAAAGTATGCAAAATTCAAAAATGGAGAAACACAAATGAACCTTATTTTCAATTTGGAGTAAAAATCAACAGAACAGCGTGTGACAAACCAGTAGGGTATTGTGCAGCTTGAGCGATGTCTTCAAAGATAAGTGTAAGGGATTTAAATGCGAGGTTGTGAGAGTAAAGCGTCTCTCTATTTTTTCTTTTCTTTCACGATTGTTTCTTGATGCTTCTTGATGATATTCGGAATTCCATTCTCTTTTCTCTTTTTGCGTTACTTTCCAGTAATAGATTACAGTAAAGATACTTTTCGCAGCGAAAACATGGCTCCTATATACAAGCTAGAATTATGAATGCAATCGCAGCTTCTGTTTTAGGTTTAGACAAATACAATGCCTCTCCTGCTCGATAATCGCTTGCCTCCATGCTGTCGACAACGACATTATATACCTCCATCAAAACTGTGCCAATCAAGAGTATTTGTTCTAATTTTCTCGTGCATCTTGTCAGAAGTAGATTCTGAACCATTCTTTTAGTTGCAACTCCCCGAATATATGTATAAATAGATACATATCTGATTTAAAAACAACATGCAATAGGTTTGGTTAGGTCCCAGGCCTGGTTACATTTCGGGCAGATTATTTTCCCCGACCGAGGATTATCCACATCATAATTCCTATGATGTGGATAATCATAATATGATGTGGAATTCATAATAGTAATATTTAATTAAGAGATTTTTAAAGATTATTAATTAAAGAGTTAGATTTATCGGTTATTGATCCTGGTAATATGTTCCATATTCTTGTTGTTCTTATCGTATAAGTCTGTTGGTAGGTAGAGGTTTTACGTTTCATAACTTGGAAGTTTATGGAGTTCGGATCCGATCCACTGATCTTGTAATTCGTGAGTTTTCATTATGTTTGGGAACAACTGCATCCGAGAGGCACATGATACCGCAATTTGCCTTGTAGAAAAATGTCTAGATATTCATGCCAATAACTTAGAGGTAGAAAGACCAAGTCAATAAGCCTTTGGATGTAGCTGCTTTCACAAAGGAAAGGTAGATCTAAAATGTATTTAGAAGCACGTCTTTGTACATGTTCTAAGCGAGCGATGAGGTCGATGGTTTGCGGAGACCAAACTTGTGTAGCATATCCCATTTGCAATCGAACAAGTGTGATATATAGCGTCCGACGGGCTTTACAGCTCTTGATTGTTCTTGTTGATCTTTTGATGAAACCCAACATTTTATTTGCTTTTGAGCATTGTTCCAATACTTGTTTGCGCCAGTTCAAATTGTTTGATATCCATACGCCGAGATCACGCTCATTTTCAACGTTTTCTAACATGCTACCTTGTAAGGTGTATGGATACTTGATCTGGCGATGTTTTCTGGTGACCCGCAAAGCTTTACATTTGGAAGAGTTTAAGTGAAGACCCATATCTGAAGAACTTGACTCAAAATTACTCAGGTCCCCCTGTAACAATGCAGCATCACCGATATTATGGATTTCTTTGAAGATTTTGGTGTCATCAGCGTATGTTGCAATGGATGAATTCTTCACAGAAGAAGGGAGATCATTCTCGTATAACAAAAACACCGGTCCGAGAATGGAGCCCTGAGGTACCCCTGATGTTACTTGACTAGGTAAAGATGTTGCACCGAGGATGGTTGTTTGTTGACGACGATCTTGTAGGTAGGAGCCGAACCAGTTGAGAATGTTGCCTCCAAAACCAAATTCACGGAGACGAAGAAGAAGACGTTTATGGCTAACTTTGTCAACAGCCTTTGACATATCTAAATAAATTACATCGATCTGTTTGCCACGATCTAGTTGTTTTCCTATCTTGTCAAAAACTTCGATAAGTTGGGTCACACAGTTTTTCCCGGGAAGGAAACCATGTTGACAAGGATTTATTCGACAGAAAATATGATCTTTAATAGTATTGAAGACACAGCGTTCTAGAACTTTCGAAACCAGAGAGAGCAGAGATATAGGTCTATAATTTTCCACAAATTCCTGGTCTCCTTTTTTATGAGCAGGAACAACATTAGCGAGTTTCCAATCAAATGGTACCACGCCGATACGCAACGATTTGTTAAACAATTGACATAGAGATGCAGCTATTTGAGATGCAGTTTCTGTTAGTAAACGAGCAGGAATCCCATCTGGGCCATGAGCTTTGTCATTATCAAGAGTTCTTAGTACATTAGCTACGTCGTCAGGTGTTAAAACAACATTCGTCCAACAAGGAAATGTTTTCATCGATCGTGGATGGGTCTATAGAAGTATCTGGATCATTGGTGAAGATGGATGTAAAATAATTATTAAAGAGAGTTGCTATGTCCGCTGGTGTTTCTGAGTATTTCCTTGAATTTCCTTCAACCCCCATTGAGACTTCCTCGGGAACATTGCAAGATTTGGTTTTTAGCTTGAAGAGCGACCAGAAACGCTTTGGGTTATTTCCGTGATCATCACAAATAGAGTTGATGTACTTTGAACGACTTTCACGCAGCATTTTTTTAATGGCAGTTCTGAGATGTTTGAATTTTTCTTTCAGGTTAGTAGATGTAGGAGCTTTCCTTAACTTCCGCCGTACAGAGTTTTTCTTTTTGATATTATGCATTATAGCACTGTTCATCCACGGGACGTAATAACGGCTTCGTAATTTTGTAGATGGAATATGATCCGATACCGTCGCTAAGAAAGTATCTTTCCAATTACGCCAATCTTCGTTAATATCACCATCGCTTGAAATTAACCCAGAGAGGTTTAAGGACTCGAGAGCAGATCTAAGAGCTGTAAAATCTCCTCGCCGATAATCATACACCGTCCTGTTAGTTTTTGGCAAGCGTTTGGGGTGAACAAAGAGGTCAAAACTGATTACACTGTGATCAGTAAAGATATCTGCTTCAGCAGGGGACAAAATTTCGCTAATTTTAACCAGTTCCGGAATGTTTGTGATAACGAGATCGAGAACGTTATTTTCTCTAGTTGCGGTGTTGTTGAGTTGAACCATAAAATAGTCATTAAGTAGTTCAATAAAAGCATTCTCAGAGAAACCTGTCGTTTGTTCTGGTGAGTTCCATGAAATTTGCGGAAGATTAAAATCCCCTGCGAGAACAATGTGTTGGTGACTTGAACAAATATCACCAAGAAAGTTGTTGAAACGTTCTATCCAAGTCTGATCTTCATTTGGAGGACGATAGCAGGAACCCAGTATTATTTTCATGTTTGTAGCTGTTGTTATTTCAGCCAAGATGATTTCTAGGTCATAATTGTGTTTAATTTCATGCACAGATTTAAAGGAAGATGTTTTTACGCCTAACAGTACTCCACCACCGCGAGTTTTTCGATCATTCCTAAAAATAGAATAACCTGAGTGCAGAATTTCAAGATCGCAGATGTCTTTCTTTAGCCAAGTTTCATTCACAAAAATAATATCACTGTCCTCGGAGTAGACCAAATTCTGGAAGAGTTCCATGTTACTGCGTTTACCTTCACTGTTGTTTGTTCTATGTAAGCTTGTTAGACTTCTTGCGTTAAGAGAAAGACATTTTACTGTTCGATTGCTAGTTGAAGAAGTACGGGGACCAGGGTTTGTCGCCACATCACCAGCCAGTAAAATTAATAAAACAACGTGAGATGGTTTACGGTCAATTTGTAGATTTATTCCGTATTGATAGTTTAAAGGACAGTTGAATTTCCTTTGTTTTAAATCTCGAGTAGCAGTCCAAACACAACACAGTTTGTCAGGTAAAATTGCAAGTTCAGAATGAATAGCAATGCCATTTAGCGTTGTTTCGACAGGAATGTACGATGGTTTCAGTTTAAAGCACAACCAGAGAATTGTCATAAGAAGCATAAAGCAGTTCACACCATTCTTTATCCAGTCAAAAAAATTCCAAGTGTTTCCAATATCTATTCCATAAATGTTCGATACGCACGCAATTTTGGTCCGACGTTTAAACTTGCGCACCGTCGTCACCATACTCGTGGCGTATTGACTAACGTATATAGAGTAACTGACAATTATAAAATCCAATTTCGATAAAACAAATGAGAAAAGTCCACGAAAACAACACAGAAACAAACAAAAACTTTATACAAACTTCAGAATCCTTCAAACGAAAGTCTTACGGAACACTTGAAATGGTATTTGTGTTAAAGGAAGTGCAAAAATCAGTTTAAAATGCGTAAAAACGCAGAGCACTTTCGTGCGTGACCACACGCGGCCACGTCACGCCACGTCGCGTGACAATAATCAAAACATCTCTGATCCAGCTGTAATTGCTGATCGTTTTAATAATTATTTCATTGTCGGACCTAGCTTAGCCAAACAAATCACCTATTTCTTGACGGACTGCTACTTCATATCTTTGTGGGAATTTTGCAAATTCTATCTTTTTTTACTTTGTTTCCGAGTTCGAAATTAACGAAATAGTTAGTTTGCTTCGTCCTGGGGCCGGTTGTATAAAAAAGTGATTAAAGTTAACTATAGTTAGTGGAAACGTCATCCAATAAGAAACACGTATTTGAGAGTTAATCACTATTTAACCACAAAATAGTGATTAAAAAAGTGAATAAGAGTTTTATACAACCGGCCCCTGATGCTGCTGCAGGACATGACACAATTCCCATGTGGGCAGTGAAAAATTCTATTGACCTTACCTAAGCCGTTGTGTGAAATCCTTAATTTACTATTGAAAACCGCATTATTCCAGATCAGTTAAAAATTGCGTGGATAGCACAAATATTTAAATCAGGTGACAATAGTCTGTTTTCAAATTATAGGCCAATATCGTTCTTACCAGTTTTTTCCGAAATCTTGGGAAAAGCTCTGTATAACCGGCTTATGAACTTTATAAATATAAAGATAAATGGGATTTTATTTAGAAACCAGTTTTGTTTTAAAAAAAATCACTCGACCTCTCATGCAACTTATAAATCTTTATGATCAAATTTCTACAGGTCTTGATGCTAATAAGCATACTGTTGGAATTTTTCTTTATCTATCTAAGGCATTCGATACGGTTGATCATGAAATACTGATTAATAAACTTGAGCACTATGGTATTCGAGGATTGGCTCTTGATTGGTTTAAAAATTACTTATCTCATAGATTACAGTATGTAGAGTTTAATGGTACTACTTCTATGTTTAAAGATGGCGACCAATCGTGTGTGGCGATCAATCCAAGATGGCGACCAGACGTGTTATGGCGAACTCCGATATTATTCCACCATTACTTGATAAATCTCGTAAAGAAATTGTTAATTCATCAACTATTGGTATTGATTTTCTTGGTAATGCTTTAAGCAACGACCTTATTTACGAGGGCACACGTTTGAAATGGTGCAATGATTTAGACTCTCTTAAGGCGTTTGTTGCCGAAGTGCTTGACCTAAACGGGAAATGGTGTTCTCCTGGAGGTGGGTCTAAGAGGTTCACAAGCTCCAATGCTGAACTAACTTTGACGTGGTATTCAGGCAAGCAAAACACTTTATTATTTCAAGGCAAAGATGGCAACCTAATTCGGGATGGATGTGTCAAATTTTGTCAGACACGGGATGGTGTTATGAAGTCGAGTTGTAAACAAGTGCAAGCCCTGTCGAAAAATTCAGAGTTACAGCGGGATCTCATTGCTCAAAATATTTTGGAACCAGAGCCTACACCTATATCGAGACCGGCCAACCAAGTTGATGCCGCATCACAGGTTTGTCTAGACATTATAGGTGATAATTCCAACTATTTGTCGAGCTGTCGCTGTTCGTGTGGCGTTCTAGCTGCTGATGTTGAGGAAGTTAAATTATATATTACTATTCTATCTAACAGAATCGATTCGATTGCAAATGCTAATACCGAATATTCTCATAAAGATAAAGAAATTGATCGTCTTCGGAGTGAACTTTCGATTGAGAAGGCGAGATTTGAAAAGCTTAAATCTGAGTTGAGTTTATTTGTGAAAGAACGATCCCTTGAAATTGAAAAGTTGAATCTGACCATTGTTTCCCTAGAGAATAAAAATGCATCTACATTTGCTGCTCCGATGAACAATAACAATAACAATAGTAAGATTAATAAAATAATATCATGATTGCGGGTATTCCCTTTGTTCTCGCAGGGCAATTAAAAACTAATACACCTCATTATATTCATATTTTCTAATCCTACCCGCTTTTACGTCATGTCAGGTAGAATTAGTTCTAATCCTACCCGAAACGACGTCAAAGCGGGTACGATTAGAAAAAATGAATATAAATGAAGATATCTGAAATCGCCAAAACTAAACAAAGACATGGAAAACAATTATACCATTTAATTTATACCATTATTTATTGTTAATTGTTTTTTAATGGCCCTGCGAGAACAACGGGAATACCCACAATCATGATATTATAAGGTAATAGCATAAAAAGAAGCGAATTAGCTATTGAAAAGTCCCGCCCGATGAGGGTCGTTTAGTAAAATTCCCTTGGGCGCCGCTCGATTCGGGTCATTTAGTAAAATACTAAATGACCCTCATCGAGCGGCGCCCAAGGGAATTATACTAAACGACCCTCATCGGGCGGGACGTTTTAATAGCTAATTCGCTTCTTTTTATGCTATTACTTATAAACACTCTTATGAACAAAAACAACAGAAGTGGTCACCGAAACAATGGTCATCATAACAACAATGGGTTAAATCAATGCAAATCTCAAAACGTCAGTTTACAACTTTTCATCCCTGCTCCTGTAAATAATAGGGACCTTGAAAGTGTGCCGTCTCACGATACTAATAGGGACTTACAAAACAAGGCACTACAAATCAATCAAATTGCAAATATGCCCGAAAAGCAACCAATATCGGATTGGATTGGTTCTTTACCGTTAATAGATATACCCATCCAAGCGAAAAATAACCAATATATTAATGGAAATACCTCGAACAAGCCTCCTTTCCCCAAGCGCCATCGAATGAAACCACCACCCTATCGAACGGGCCATCGCCACCAATCCCTCGAATGGCTGAGCCATTTGGACTTTGTACACCAACTGTGCAAGAGGTAGGAAATGTGACAACTATGTCTATTCCTACACGAATTACTGCACGGAAATCCCAACCATTTCTTACAACTTACCAAAATCACCATAGACCTTGTGGCTCTAACATACTAAATCTGAAAAATATTGTCATACACAAACCTAATGCCTGTATTACAAAGTCCTCAAAGTCACATTTACCTAATTTCTGCTGTATTAATGCCAGATCGCTGCTTCCAAAAATAGATGAACTCACCTTGTTTTTAAGTTGTCGCCAACCCAGTGTAGTGGCGGTCACTGAATCGTGGTTGAACAGTGACATCGAGGATGGACTCGTTTCGATAAACGGATATAACATTTTTCGTAAAGACCGTTCTAGCCGTCGTGGAGGAGGAATTTGTGTTTATCTACCACAGGGCACCTATGCCAAACGTAGGTTGGACTTGGAACATGAAAATTTAGAATGTCTGTGGCTGTGGCTTCGCCCTACCCGCCTTCCCAGACCGCTCTCTGGTATTGCAGTGTGCATAGTCTATCATCCCCCTGGTTTACCTGTAGAAAACCACCGCCAACTTAATGAATACTTAGTTTTAACAATAGATTCATTACGCAACCAACATCCCAACTGTGGTCTAGTCCTTCTTGGTGATTTTAACGATTTCGATATATCGAATATATTATCAAGTCATAACCTGAAGCAAGTTGTCAAAGACCCTACAAGAGGAACAGCCATTTTGGATCTGATAATTACGAACCAACCAAACCTGTATGAACCTCCCCAAGTTTTAGCGCCCTTAGGGTCCTCAGACCATAATATTGTAACATGGTCACCCAATCTAGAGAATACCAATCCTCAAGAACGTACGAAATCTGTCAAACGTCGCATCCGGCGCTATCCAAGGTCTGGGGTTGAAGCTTTGGGGAGATGGATCGCTACACATGTCTGGTTTGGCGAGTTAGGGACTAATCAAACGGTAGACGATTTAACATCATCATTCTCATCGCACCTTACAGAAGCCATTACACCCGTTTTCAAAATTACGCGACCAAAGACGAAAATGCTAGAGTTGACATGTCAGTTTTATGTCATTCGATCACGAAGTTCAAATTTTGAGTTTTGCGGTTCCTTGTCGATGTATATGCTTTGTATGCTTCATATAAACAGACTTACAATGATTTTCAAGATATTTTAGTGAGAATTATTGTAAAATTTAAGCACGACAAAATCATAACATCACCGTTATAGTCTAGCGCGCGTGTTTTACACTGACAGCTATATTCCAGGATAAATTGTTATTTTTCAAACTTTAAAAGTCATTCACGGCACATATTTATGTTGTGATGGTTTGTATTGTGCTTTAGTTTGTATATCTAAGTTATCTGACTAATTTTTGTTCAGTTTTGGTATTAAATACGGTTTAAAATGTCTTTAGACAGTTTGTTTACGTTTGCTATTTTTAGCAGTTCTTGTGACATAAAACTGACATTTGAAGTAGGAGTATTTTTCAGGGAGGTCGCGTAATTTTGAAAACGGGTGTAATCGTATATTCCCTCCTATAACTGTGAAGTGGCATCAAACCGATAAACCTTGGATAACCCCAAGTATTAAAAAACTGATTAAGACCGACAGAAAGCATTCCATAACCATAATATCCCCCTATGGAAATCTTTAAGATATAAAGTCCAAGAGGAGATTAAGCAAAGAAAGAAATCATTTTATAAAAACAAAGTTCAGCATTTAAAAAACAGTGATAGTCGTAAGTGGTGGAAAATCATTAACAAAATGTCTGGCAAACCCGAAACAACAAAGCCTTTCACCTTAGAACGCGATGGTGAAATCCTAACAATTTACAAGCTTCCAATGCCCTTAACGAATTCTATACTTCCGTTGACGCTGACATTCCGCCATTAGATGTGAACTTATTACCACCGTTTTTACCATCAAATGAAAACGTACCTGCAGTTGAATGTTACCAAGTCTGTAAGAAACTCCAAACTGTCCATTCTTTCAAAGCCCCCGGACCTGACAATATTTCACCTCGAATTTTAAAGGAGTATGCTCACGTGTTAGCTGAGCCGATCACCATTATTTTTAATACATCCCTTGCTTCAGGAGTTGTGCCGAGTAGTTGGAAGGAATCAAACATAGTCCCAATCCCTAAAACATGTAAACCGATTGCTGAAGCCGACACTAGGCCTATATCACTAACATCGTGCTTGTCTAAAGTTTTAGAGGATTTCGTAGTATCTTGGCTGATTGAGGATGTAAAAGAAAAAATCGACCCCAGCCAATTTGGTTGCCTGAAAGGGACATCCACCACTTTTTGCCTTCTGGATATGTTACATACTTGGCTTTCCCATCTTGACGGACTCGGTAATCATCTGCGTATTTGTTTCCTGGACTTCTCCAAAGCCTTCGACCGCATAGGTTATAATCTATTAATTGAGAAACTGATAAATTTGGGTGGTAGACGCTCATTAATCCCTTGGATCATCAACTTCCTCTCAAATCGAAGGCAGCGTGTTAAATTTGACGGAGAAACCTCTGACTGGCTTCCAGTGAATGCAGGTGTTCCTCAGGGGACAAAACTAGGTCCAATCTTGTGCCTAGTAATGGTCAATAACCTGCGAATCACTTCTCCCGACATCAGAATGTGGAAATACGTAGACGACGTTTCAACCTCTGAGAGTCTTAGCAGAAATTGCACCTCTATCACTCAATCAACCCTTAATTCAGTTCAGTTGTGGGCTTCCGATAATTGGATGAAACTTAATATCAAAAAATGCAAAGAGCTTCGTGTTAGTTTCCTTGGAGAAACCCCCCAATTAATGCCTCTGTTAATCGATGGACACCCAATTGAGACAGTGCGTTCACATAAAGTACTGGGACTTACGATCCAAAACAACCTGAAATGAAATGAACATATCCATGAAATAGTCTCGAAGGCATCCAAACGATTGCATGTCCTCCGGGTGTTGCGCCGAAGTGGTATTCCTCCTGCAGACCTTCTCACTGTGTATATTGCGTTAATACGCTCAATCCTTGAATACTCTTGTGAAGTTTGGCACAACTCTATCTCATGCTATTTATCTGACAAACTTGAAAAAATCCAAAAGCGAGCCTTGCGTATTGTATACCCTGAACAAACTTATAAAGATGCGTTGCTGTCGGCTGGTATCACCAAATTGGAGACTAGACGTGAAGATCTATGTTTGAAGACACTCACGAAGATAACCAGAGGTGGTCCGCTTACACAACACGTGACCCAGACTAGATCGAACGAGCATAATTATTTTATTAGATCATTAAATAATTTATCAACTTATAAATGTCGAACTGATCGGTTTAAAAATAGCTTTTTCCCAAATACAATTAATATTGCTAATAGTAAACAGTGACTGGTGAGACTTGATTTTAACTTTGTCCTAACAACCATTGTAAATAATCTTATATTATTATAGTATTTTAATGTAAGCACTTTGTACTTAAATTTATACAATACAGACAGACAATATCGCGTAAACGAAAGCCCATTATGGCCTCATACTCCATGGGAAATACGCAGCTCGACCACTGTTTCCAAGAACGTGACCTTGGAGTATGGATCTCGTCTGATCTATCGTGGAAGAAGCAGGTAGAATCGCAGAGTACAAAAGCAAACCAGATCTTGGGGTACGTGAAAAGAACAACAAAAAATTTAAAGTCTCTCACAACAAGACGAACAACTTATTTAACAATTGTACGTGCTCATCTTGGTTACGCGACACAAGTCTGGGCGCCTCAAACTGTAGAGCAAATAAGAAAGATTGAACGGGTTCAGCGACGTGCAACTAAATATATTCTCCATCTGCCATTTAACCCCGACGTCTCATACAAAGACAGACTAATTCAATGTAACTTAATTCCATTAACTTACTGGCATGAGTACTTAGACATGGTCTTTTTCTTCAAACTAATAAACAATCTTATCCATGTGAACGATACTTTCCTACCGAAATCAAAGAAATCTGAGAGATCAACAAGATTGTCGCGTAGTGCGGTTGGTACTACCTTCAAAGAGCAACGATACAGAACATCAACGTACAGCAGATCTTACTTAATACGATCAACACGGACATGGAACGCACTACCGAAAGAAATAACCCAAAACCACAACAAATCTTCTCTTGCCACTTTCAAGAATATTCTGAAAGAATACTACTACTCCGCTCTTTCCTTAACTTTCGACCCTGACGACCCACGTACATGGAAGACAACCTGTGTCAAATGTAACTGTGTTCGAAGTTTGCTGGTTCCCCCTTCTTGTTGTTTTTGAACCTCGCGCAACTGATTATTTATATTTTGGTAAAACCAGGGCCTTTCCATACCAGGTAATTCCAAATCGCGGCTGTGAACGGGAATCTTTCAGGTTATTTTCAAACTGGATTGTGTGTAAATTTCAGTCACTGTGTTTTTAAGGTTTTTTCATATCCGTACTATTACATTGTATGGAAAGGTTTTGCTTTACCAATGGTAAAATATATTTTTATAAGTAAGTGTCTGATTGCTTGATCTCTTGGTTGGTTGATTGAACACGTCAATTGAACAATTCGTTAATGATTGATTGATTTTATTATTTAGTCCTTTTCCGTTTACTGTTCAGTAAACTTAACTAATTTAACGAATATTGTGAAGAAGGATCCGCAGTAATTGGCTGTAGCTGTTGCGGAAATCCTGCCTTGTTTATATATATATAGTAATTTGATGTTTCTTCTTAATATTGTTACCAAGGCAAAGTCAGATAAATTAAAAAATTAAATTAAATTTATGTGCGAAATTGTGCTATTAAACATCATCTCATCTTATCTTAAGTTACCTGTGGAGTTCCTCAAGGGTCAATCCTCGGTCCGTTGTTGTTTCTTATCTATATTAATGATATTTGTAACACGACCGACTATGGTGAATTTATTCTATTTGCTGACGATATCAATTTGTTTTATTCTCATGAAAATATATCTACTTTGACGAGTGTGATAAATACTGAATTAAGCTCTCTTTGAATATAAAGAAATCAAATTACATAATATTTAAACCCAGGCAAAAAAGACAAGTGTATAACCTGGCACTTGCGATTAACAATAACATAATTGACAGGGTTAAAGAAGTTTGTTTTCTTGGCGTTATTTTGGAAGAGAATTTAACATGGAAAGCTCATGTATCTTATATTGCACGTAAAATTTCAAAACCAATTGGAATTATCTATAGGTCAAGATTTTATTTATTCAAATCTGCCTTGCGGATTTTATATTTTGCACTAGTATATCCGTATCTTTAAATTTGCGTTACGATTTGGGGTTCAACATATTCAAGTAATCTTAATCGTATTGTACTGTTGCAAAAACGTGCAGTACGAATTGTCGACAAACAATTTTTCGGTGCTCATACTACTCCTATTTTTTACAAACACAAAATACTGAAATTTGAGGATATCTATTTACCTCAATTGGGTAAATTTATGTATCTATATCAACAAAAATTACTTCCTGATGTTTTGAAGGTCTATTTTCATACGGTAGTCAGATAACTCAGACTCATAATTATAATACACGAAATGCTAAAACTTTTTATGCCCTCCAACGTAGGACAAATATTCGTCAGTTTTCGGTCAATTATCAGGGTCCTAAATTCTTTAATACGTTGAATCCCGATATACGTATAACTCTTCATCTGTATTTAGATTTCAGTATATGTTAAAATTGTTTTTCTTTTCTCAATACACATAATCTCAATAATTTATTTATTTCAAATACGTCACGTGATGATTTTTCGTAACATTTGTATTTAATACAACATAGCATGAGGTAGCCCAAATTTCTATAAGCCTGTTGGTTTCTATTTGGGCTTCCTCACCACTTTTGTTCAAAATTATTATTTTTCTCTATCAACTTACATATCTTTCTAATAACATTTTATTTATATATATATATATATATATATAACTATTACTTATTTGTATTGTGGTAAACCAAATCAATAAATCATTCATTCATTCATTCATACCTTCACCTGGGTAGCTACATTTACCACAATCATAACGTTCATTTTTTTATTTTTTTTTTTTTTTTATTAGATCTTGATTACGAAAATGAGCCTGTGTAGCTATCAGCATTTTCCAAGCATGAGCTCGACCTTCGAATTTACTATATAAGTAAATTGTTAAACACGTCCGAAATTATCAATACGGCAGCAAATTCACGACACATGTTAACTAACCCTATAACCCTAAGGGGCCGACCATTTAACTTTTGAGTGATTTACTTCTGGCAGGGAATTTTTTTCTGGGATCGTTATGTGCAAGATTTTTTTTGTATCCCATCACCATGTACGATTTTTTTGCCACACTTTCTTTCACAGCATTTTTTTTCAATAGCTTATACTATATAGATTCTGTAATTATAGTTTTCCACTTCATGCACTGCTCTTAATAATACATATTGCTATGAGGTATAACATTTGGTTTAGGGCCTTTTTTAAGGATGTGTAACTGGAGAGGACATAATTAGCGGGTGATCTGGAGAAGTTCCAGTCGGCAAGTCTGTATCCAGGACCGTAGCTAGCATGTATAGTTGGGGGGGGGGGGGGGGGTAGGCCAAAAATTTCCGAATGACGAAAAAAATTTCCGAATATATCATGGCATACTAAGCCACGAAGGTGTTTGCTATTCGGAAAATGAAGACGTAATTTACAAACAAAAATACGCATATTTTACGCACAGACGTATTACAGAAGCAGTGTGGTAGGGAGCTTTTGTTTTTTGGGGGCAGAAAACGAGGGCCGGAGGACCGAGGAAATTTCTAAATTTCGAGTCTCTGAAATGCCATTTCATGGACTTTGGGGAAGTTTTGACAGAATGCTGATGGTCAGAAAAAAGCGTTTTAGTATGTCGAAATTTACAATTTGCTTACAATTTATAGTGACAATACAATTTTATAATATTTTCTCTGTTTAACAACTAAAATTTTGTTCTACTATTATTGCCGTAATTTTCCGAATGGCCAACCCGATTTTCTGAATATGTTGATTCTAAAAACGTTGGGGGTTAACCACCCCCCAATACCCCCCTCGCTACAGCCCTGTCTATATCACTGCAGCTACCTACAGCATATATATGCATGGTTTAACTAATAAGTATACGGCATAGGGCAGCAGCTCAGACCATGCTTAACTAGGAATCTGAGACAACTGAGTCGACCACCGAAGGTGCTAGCCTCTAGAGGGGTCTGGGGGGATTCCCCCCCCCCAGAAAATTTTGGATTTTTTGAAGCTCAGATAAGCTATTTCCAGCATTTTGAGCTTTCCAACAAGAAATTAACCTTACACTAGTCCCTGAAAATCAAACCAGCCGATCTTCTCGGACTGGTCAAATTGATCCCTGCAACCATGCTGTTTTGCAACATTTTTTTCCCCACCAAATACTGGGGCAGGATATTTTTTTCCCCAGTTTGTTAGTGCAGGTATTTTTTTTGTTCAGAATAGCCTTGCAGGAAATTATTTTTCAAAATCACCCCCCCCCCCTCAAAAGTTAAATGGTCGGCCCCTAATGGTTTCATGTGGAGTTGCGAATACACCTTTCGATAATTACGTCATGAATACGTTCTCGGCCTGGGAGCCTCGCTCTCGTGAATCAAGACGAAAGGCGATTGGCTCACGATTAATGAAAATGAGGGTCACAGGCCAAGAACGTATTCATGACGTAATTATTGAAAAGGTGTATTTATTTTATTGATAATTTCGGACGTGTTGAACAATTTACTTAAAAACTTAAGGTGGGAACCCTTAGAAGTAAGACGCAACTACTTGAAAGCTATTTTCATGTATAAAATAATTAATGGCCACACCGCACCTAATCTAAAAGAATCGTTTCGATCAAACAACGAAATAGATAATTCTTACAATCTCAGTAATAGAGAAACTGACTTAGCACTTCCTATGCCAAAGAAAGAATTTGGCAAGAGGTGCTTTAACTATAATGGGGCCTCACTGTGGAACAATCTTCCCCAGGAGGCAAACAATTCAGAATCGTTAAGCTCTTTCAAAACAATTTTGAATCAGAGAATTTGTTGAATCTGGCTCATCAAAATATATTAACCTCTAAGCAGTACAACTGTGCTATTATTCACTTGTTGCTAATGGTTTTATCCTGTAAATAGTTCTAAATCACGCCCCTCATGAAAATCAGCTTGTAATGTTGTTGAGGCTAGCGTGAATAAATAAAGTTTGTTTGTATGTATGTATGTATGTATGTATGTATGTATGTATGTATGTATGTATGTATGTATGTATGTATGTATATATGTATGTAAATTCAAAGGTGGAGCTCATGTTGCATTTTCCAGAAAATTGTGTTTTAAGCTTATGTCCAAGACCTTCTACAATAAAATACAGGGCACATACCGTACACTTTGCTCAGGCATGTTCAATCTTTTCACTAGATCATCGACGTATATTCCTTCTTGTGACTTAGCTTGGTTGACCATTTCGTAAACCTAAAAATTATTCACAAATAAAAAGCTGACATTCACTGCTGCCAGGTTATTTTTCATCTCGGTTTGCTTGTGTGCGATAGTTCGCCTGTCTGTCAGAAGGACAACTTTCGAAAAAAGGTTATGGCCTTATGGCTAAGGGAATATCGACATAATTTTGGTTGAATTAGCACTTTCTTCCGGAGACGAATTTAGTTTAATACGCGTGCTGTATAACCCAAAAATGTAAGGCTTCCATTCTTCCAGTGCTCCTCCGTGCGTGATCACTAGTTACCTGAATGCTTTACACTTTCCGGGTATACAGCCCGCGTGTTAAACAGAATGTCTTGGCGGAAAGTGAGATGAAAAGTGATTAAACTGTGATTGCAATTCCGTATGAAAACAATCGCAGGATGCTCTACTAATTTTCCCGCCTTTGCTCGAAACGTCGAAGTTCTCCTTATGTTTTCCAGGTATTTGTATCAAAATCTATCAATCTGCAGCTGTCCGTCGAGCTCTAACCACAAGTTCATGAATATATTAGCCATTCCGAAGTTGATGAGTGGACTGGGCACGAGTGTTAAAAAGTGCCGAGATTAAGAAATTAACCAAATCACTAAAAAGACCACCTCAAAATTAGTAATTATACAAAGTTTGAAATTACATGAATACCCTTCGAATAATAAGCTTTCGAAAACTGTGAAATTACTGGTTAAAAGATTGTTTTAGGGATGGCCTCCCCCCAAAACAAAAATTACAGTACATTTTACAGTAAATATCGCGATTTTCGAAAGTTTACTAGACATATTTAGAAAAGACGACGCGATCTCAAAGACGACGTGGATGGCGTCATTTGGCACCAACTATCGTCAGCTTCTGGTTTGCCACGTCACAGAATAAGAAGGTACAGCAGAAGTGTAACTTGAGTCGGTTCCTTTATTGTTTTACGTCCACGAAAATTTTAACTCGCTCACGCCATCCTGGCTAGTACAGCCGGAAGTTTTTATCAGGTTTTGGTAGGTACAAAGTGCCGGTTGTACTAGCCAGGATGGCGTGATTGATGACGAATCGCTTGTAAAAACGCGGACAAATACTTGCTTGAGTTACACTTCTGCTGTACCTTCTTATTCTGTGGCCACGTTGTCTTGGACGATTTCACGACGCGAAAATAGAATTTTCACGTCCTCTGTAGAACGTCACAGATTTATGCTTCTTTTGAAAAAAAAAATGAAAGTATGCATGATAAAAATCATCTTATTTTGTTCCCCATGTATGGTTTAATGATTCTAGTTAAAGGTTTTCATTGACAAGGTTGTTTTTCTGCATGTATTTCGCTAAATTTTGAACGTGTTCATTTTTGACAAATACTTTCGGTCGCCATAACAAATCAACAAAACTGCAAGCATTGTAAAAAACCACTTCAATACCGCTAGTATTCTTCACCAAAACAAACATTTTAGAACAAACTGAACTGAAATTATATTAACAACTGTTTAAAATCAGGAAAACTTGGGAAGATAGAAGAATAAAAGCACTTAAAAGCAGTGAAAACTCAATCAATTTTAGTTGCTCTGTCACAACAGTGCGAAAAAGTAGGACAAGTAAAAAAACGCTTTCCAGCGTGAAAAACTATCGTAAACAGTATTAAATTTTACCAATATAAGCACTGATGCCATATTTATACTAAACAGTTGACAAACTTGATTAAATAGGCTACAGACTAAAGCATTTAGCTCGTAAACAATATCTGCAACTATTGTATTTATTCCAAATGATGCAACAAAGTTCACTTTTCAAAATACTGAAATATACGTCTTTTTCTAAAAAAAACTTATTGAATGTTCATACTAATTCATCAGGAAACACTTGGCCAGTAGTATATAGCCTTTTCTTGCACATATCTTGACAACTGATTGAAAACAATACAGGAATGAGCAGGTAACAAGAAAACAAAAATTTGCTTCGAAAACGCGAGGTGCATACGTCATTTTCACGTCGTCTTTGAGGTCGCGTCGTCTTTTCTAAATCTGTCTATTATTCGAAGAGTGTTCATGTAAATGTCTTCAAACTTTGTATACTTACTAATTTTGAAGTGGTCTTTTAAGTGATTTGGTTCATTTCTTAACTTGGGCACTTTTTAACATTCGTCCCCAGTCCTCTCATCAACTTCGGAATGCCTAATACTGTATTTACCGGGGAACTGCCATGTTAGGTTAAGGGTAAACATCTAGATTTTGTCGGACCTGTAGTTGCAGGGACCTGTAGTAAATGCTTCTGTTCCTGGTTAGGTCTAATAAATGTATATAAATTTCCACTCGATAATTTCCATCTACAGACCCTTCAAATATTGTTCAATCGAGTGAGATGCCAACACAGAATCTCAACAGATTCATGCAACTGCAATTATCCCGACGAAGAACGCGTCATTTTGATGCACTGCAGCCAATCAAACACTTATTCTATATATCTTGAAATCATGTTTGAAATTATGGACTGCATGGGGGGGTTCGTAAATGCCAGGTTAAACAGTTCGAAGTGTTGTATAAATAAAACATTTAATAGTCTGAGGATAGATCATTATATAAAAACATAGAAATTGTTTAATACCCTTTTCTGAGCTTGGGACATGTTTCCAATTTGTGGCCCAAATTGATTTCTTTGAGCAGAGAACGAATTGTTGTTTCCAAAATTGGTGGTGGTGTCAGGAGTGACGGCTTCCTCGTGCACACGCTGCAACAGAAATAAATATGGAAATTTATATACGGTAGGCATATTCTGGACTGATATTACTTTGGCATAACAACGTCCATGGGCATAAAAACTCCGCATAAAAGAACCACTATTTTTGTTGACAGGCTGAAGTGGTTCTTATATGACAGGTACACATATTGCAGCATGAAATCAGCCAGGATTTCTTGCAGGGGCGGATCTAAGCTCATCCGCAAAGTGCAGGTTTTCCATCGGGTGGTGCTAGTGCTGTGCGCCGGAGTTGGCGGAGCCGGAGTTCTGCCGGAGCTCCGGCGGTTTTTCCGACGCCGGAGCCGAATTTTGTATGCCGGAGCCTGGAGCCGGAGTTACGTTTTCCCAGCTCCGGCAAAATGACAAGAAAACAATATGAAATGAGACAAATGTCAAACGATTGTTAGTTACTGCAAACTGCCAGTTGCTGTTAATGAATTCATCACAGACTCAAACTGCCACAGCCCACAGGAACAGCGTCGAAAAGCTGTAATACGATCGCAACTTACAAACGTCATGCTTTCATGAAGCCATCTGACTTAGCGCTACATACTGTAGTCTGTGTATTCATGCCTTGTAGATAACGAAATGACAGAGTACTTTGTTTGCGTGCGAACAATTGCGCTGTGGAGTCTGAGAGTGTTAGCGTCATGCCTCGTGTCAAAGATTTTTCGAGGCTGGTTTCCATATAGATATTTTCTGCGTGGTTACGTGTTTTCACTGTTTGTTTCCTGAGTTATGTTATCTGATAATTAGGAAGCGCGAAAAGGGTTATTCATAATAATATTAATAAATGTTCTCTGATCGTAAAACATTTATTTAATATTTTATGATGTGGCCGGAGCCGGAGCTCAGAGCTGTAATTCGGCCGGAGCCGGACATGAAAAACCGGAGTTTGCACAGCACTAGGTGGTGCATGAGGGAATCTTACTGTCCACTCTCCTCTGTAGTCTGCAACGCTACTATCCCAACATTACCGTTATTTGAGATGGCCGAATCTGCATGTTCGCCGCTCTGTAACAGAACTTCTGTTACGTTCTACAATATATTTTGTTTATAAAGTTTATATCGGCTTTTTATCGCGTTTGCGTGACCGGACACAATATTAAAGTACACTATATTTGAAAATATGGCTGTATAACAACCTCGACATGTTTAGTTAACCAAGATATTTAACTAAAGCATTCTGAGTATTTTCTCGTAAACTTACAAATCACTTAAATCGTTTCAAGAAATCGACACGCGTTAACAGAAGAAGTTCCGCTAATCGCTATTCGAAGCAGAAAATATCTGGTCGAGCAGATTTGATTTTGATAGGGTGGTGCTGGACTTCTCTATATACACACGTAAAAACGCACAAGTTGTTACAAGTCTGCAAACAAGTTGTTACAAATCTGTTCACAAGTTGTCTTCGCACTGCTTGTTCCCAGTTGTTGTAACAAGTTTGGAACAAGCTGTTAACAACTTGTAACAAGCTTGATGGCATTATCAATTTATCAGACTTGTCACAAGGTTGTTCTAACAATTCTGACACAGTCGTGATGAACAAGAATGTTACAAGGTTGACGACACAAGCTTGTAACAATATTGTTATATCATGACTGTATCGGACTTGTCGGAACAACCTTGTAACAAGTCTGATAATATCAACAAGGTTGTTACAAATTGTTAACAGCTTGTTCCAAACTTGTTGACAACTTGGGACAAGCAGTGCGAACACAACTTGTTGACAACTTGTTGGCAGACTTGCTACAAAATGTGAGATTTTTACGCGTGTAGTAGGTGTCTAGCACACAACTTTTCTGAAGTGGATATACCAATATTTATAGTTCACGCAGATGGAACAATATCTTGCGCATTAATCATATTCTTCTTCTCTGGCATGATGTAGAACTTTCTGAATATGGCGAATTGCACATATACTTAGATAAATTACGTACCTTTTGCATGGAAAGCGCGGCATGAATAACATCATACATGTGAAAGGTTATTTCATTAAAGTCCGTCACGTGGCGCATAGCGAAAGCGACAACGTGTTTTTTGTCATCATCAAGACGTTTAATATTACCAAGCACACGAACGTAGGTGTCTTCCCTAGCACAGAAAATGAAAAAAGATGAAAATAAGACCTCGTTTACACCATAGCAAATGATTCCGGATTTGCACACAAGCCAGTGTTGCGACACTGAGGGGGGGGGGGGGGAGCGGGGAAAGGCCAACGGTGTATCACCAGGTCTGAAGGAAAGCATGTGAATACATTTAAAAATCACATGTTAAATTAGAGCAAAACGCGAACAAATTTCAACAATACTACAAAGACCACATGCAAAGAAATAGAAACACAGGATCAGTGTTATCACGACAGGGTGCGATAATTCAAGATGTTTAGTCGTATCTGACTGGTACGCCAATGATTATTGCCGTACTTGCGCTAGTACAAAATCAATACTCGATGTGTACTTAGTCTTTAAAATAAAGTATATAAAATACAGGGGCTGAAAATGTCAGGAAGAGTCAAACTCAAGGACTTTTTAAGAACATTCAAGGTCATGTATCAGCGAATTCAAGGACTAAATACTGAAGAGAAGGCGCTAGAAATCAGTAAAATTACAGCTTTGTCCGATATGAACATGCAAAATCAGTTCAACAAAATCTCCGTTTTGAATGTCAAACAATTTCAGAAAATATCCATAAACTAAAACAAGAAGAATTTAAGGACTTTCAAGTACTTTTTTACAAATTCAAGCATAAACTAAATTCACCAAATCGTATAACCAGACGCTCTAGTTCTACATCAGGACTCCTTCTTCAGATTACCAAATCAAAAACAGCAACCTTTCAAAACAGTTTTTATATCAGAGCATGCAGAACGTGGAACACTCTACCAATATCTTTAAGAAACTTAACTTTATTGTCTTCGTTTAAACGTTGTCTATTTAATTACTATTTTTTGTTAACTTCTAATGTTTATAACCCAGAATTGCCGCACACATACAAGACTGTCTGTGTCAATTGTCACAAAGCCCGTCCTTTGGATTCACTCAGTGACACTTTGTGCTGCTAGTGCCCTTTCTTTATATTATGTGATGACTTTTTGTTGTTTTTTGTTGTGATGCACTATTTAGTGTTTAACTCTTTGTATACAATATTTCTATGTATTTTACAACTCACGCGGGGAACCCGTTATTGGAGCTTCGGCTCTGTGGGTGCGCCCTTCCTGTGTTTGGGTAAATTAAATAAATAAATAAATAAATAAATAAATATTCATGCCCTTGAATTTTTGTTTTCAAATTCAAGGACATTCAAGGACTTTCAAGTTTTTTACGAACTCTGCTACGAGTTAAAACAAGAAGCACAATATTGCACGCATAGACAAAAACTCGACTCCAATATTTCTTAGCGCCATCAGTCCAATCATGTTTTATGCCAAGACATCTCAGACTATGATATACCAACTAAATTACGGTATTAAATACCTTGAGCTTGGAAAGGTCATATGGTGCCAGCAAAAAGTAAGTACGCAGTACCTACGTGGTATTTGGCTAAAAACAAAGAAGTACCAGACCGTAATATTGGCGTACCTCTGGTACGTACGTAAGTACGTGAATTATCGCCCCCTGCGACCGAGCTATTTTAATTGTGATCATTAATAACGAGTGGTGGTATTCTGGAGTGCACATGAGCATCTTTTTATTCCGGTCAGAATCGAAAACTGGCCGTGACGGGTTACGAAATTTTCGAGTTAAGTCATTCAGTCAAGCCCATTTCGAGTTACGCTCCCGACACGCCTTTTTCGCCAGAGGTTTGACTAGATCACCAAAAGGCCGATTTCACGATTCGAGTTAAGTCCCCACGAAAAGAAGGGGATTACGGGTCAAGCTACGACATTCCAAGGATGTAAGCAAGTGATAACAATACAATATCACAATTACTAGTTGATATATATATACTTTTATTATACATTTAATATGTATTCTCGTTTCTAATTGGTCAGAAAGCACCGGCTAATTTTCAGTATTCGGCATTTATTACGTATTTTCCGCCGATGACGTCATCAGCGTCCAATAATTGTTTTTTTGGATCGAACTTGCATCCAAAAAAAAAATATTGGACTCTCTCGTGCCCAAACCCTTGCGCGGCCAAAAGCTTGAACCTATAAGCGCGCGAAAAAAAAAACAAACAATGGCCTACAGCAGATTTGCTTCGCTGATTGAAAGTGAACTCTCCAAATTATTGGCAGATAAGGACAGTGAAAGCACGAAAAGGGGTAAATAGAAGTAGAAATAGAATATTTAGCTGACCTTTGACTTTGTGCAAGGTGTTTGATATTCAAATTGTACTTTTCCTACCTCGTGAACAGGAATTTGTCGTTTTAATGTTTCTCATGTCTTTAAATGTATAATAAAACAATTATTGGATTCGGCTTTCGCATGATATCAAGAATTATTCAGACCTCGGTCTATGTTATCCGCCTCAGCTTCGCTTCGGCAGATAACATTGACCTCGGTCTGAATAATTCTTGATATCATGCTCAGCCTCATCCAATAATTGCTTATTAATTGTGCTCTTTCTTGTTCTAAATCTTAGTTTCAGGTTACTTTATGACTATCTTATTGTACGTTTTACTTTAAAAGGAGGGGTGGACAAATTTCTAGTGGGGTGCAAGTGGCAGTGTGAGCGAGCTTCGGGCAGGGGTGAAGCGAAATTTTGGTGGGGTTGAACACTTTATAAGAGGGGTTAGAGAGATTCTGGGTGGTTTAACCCTCTCCCCCCAGTAAATCCGCCCATGAAAGGAAGTACAACTAAAAATCTTTTATTTTCGCATCCTGCATTGGTGCACCTTTAGCCATAGTGACAGAAACACACTTCATAGTACTGGTTCTTGGGTAGGTTTCACTATAATGAACGAAACAAGTTACCTGAACCTGGCTCGTTCGTATTCTTCAGCATTCTCCTACAAAAGAATAAGTTATACATTGTCTAAATAGCTGCACAATAACTCGCATAAAAATACTTCTAAATTATAGGTGACGGTTAACCTCATAGGCCTCAGAGGTGGCTACGGACGGTCCGCTCGCTTTGTTTACCTATTTACATATGGAATTATGCAATACAGATAGTTAACAGATGGCAATGAGAGTGTTATTGGGGGGGCCCAGCGACAGCTATAGGGTTGTTGACGTCATGCCTATATAAGGGTGGGAGCACTTACATTAGATGTCATGTGTGCTCAGCTGTCTGCTAGATATTTGCACGAGCACGCCCCTCCCTCTCCTGTGGGAATATTCATAAGCTCTTCTAGAGTTGCTCCCATCGGTTCATTTTCATAATCGATTAGTCGTTATTGACAATCGAATCGATGACAATCGATTAATATCGATTTAACTTTGACATGTGCCTCCTTTGTTATCACCCAACAATTCGCTTAGTATTTATATTTGGAATTATTGTTTACTTAAGGTTACAGATTGCTAGGGATGCTGTGCCTTATCCCAACAGCAGTACCTTATGCCTATAGCCTTGTCTCTGGTCTCTACAGTGTTGCCCTATCACTATAGCATTGCCTTAGACCTGCAACATTATCATTGTAGCGTATGCCACATTGCCTTAACACCGCGGAAAAACGTCTGCGCATGCGTCAACCTTACCTGTAATAGTATTGCGAACTTGATGAGAAGCTGTTCCGAACGTTTCCGAAGGCTCAAAATGGCGGTAAAAAGGAGTGACTTCATTGTGCGTCTTTACAGCCAGATTTCAAGCGCAAAAATAAACATATCATTCTAAAAACTAGAAATAAATACAACCAGAAGGTTCAAGAAATTGTATTGTACAAGAACATGAACTAAAGGTGATTGTTGACAAATTTATCGTCTGAAACATTTTGTTTATCAACTAAGCAATGACAATTTCCGAATTTTCGTTTGAGATACATTTCTTTAAAAAAAAAACTGTGTCGCCAAATATAAAAAATTTGCGTGTTCACAATAATTAAGCTTTAGGATTTATTCTACAATTTGAGTGGGTTAAGAAGCTTAACTTTTCGAGAGTTTTCTTAACTTTTTAGTTTGAATTTTTGTTTTGAATAATTTTGCAAAAATTTTCGAAGTCGTGTCCGTTAAAATCAACATTTTTTTACATGAATTATATTTCATTCCATACTTTAAATGCTAGGACGCTTTCAATTAATGTCTAGTCTACCCATTTGCTATATTTTCTCGTTTGTTTTACTAATTTTTGACCAATTAATAAGCATGTTTTTGTTTTAGAAATTGATATTCAAATTCCCCGCCATATTTTCATAATTTGGTGCATGCGCAGACGTTTTTCCGCGGTGTTGGTTGCCTTATACATTGTCTTATTGTCTATTACCTTGCTCTGTGTGCACAATTGTACCGCCTGGGCAGGGTTATTTAGCTCATTCCTTGCAGCTTTGTTGGGGAAAGTGTTAACATTTACGGAGCTTTCCCGTGTTTTTAATTATGCCATTATATTTCCTCGTGCCACTGGGTTATACTTATAATACTCTAAGATATCATATCTTAGAATACATTGATATCGAAGAACTAGACTCAGTTCCGAAATATCACCAACTTGAACCGACTTGACCTCGTAGCTCAGTTGGTAGAGCATTGGACTAGTATATCCCAAAGATCGCGGGTTCGATTCCCACCGTGGTCAGGCAAACTTTTCAGCTTGCCCGGTGTGGATGCACACTCAGAGTAACATCACAAACATCATGTACATACATCTTGATCAAGCCAACGCTTGACTGAGACAATTCCTCCAGTCAAATCACCAATTTCAAACGACAAATGTGTTCGATTCTCCGTAACTGACAACACCATACCAATGAAAGTGACCTGGACACACAAAGCGATAATGTTAGAGAAAGTAAATCATCCTGAGGCCTTGACAACTTCGTGCAACCGTCCAGACAACAGCGTGGATTATAACAATGGGCAATTCCAGCTATAGACTAAATTTTGATCAAGGCAAGAAGTACAAAATCCATCACCACAGCTGAAAAGAGCATGTTAAAATTAGTAAAATCGCAAAGTTTGGCCGCGAAATGTTGTAAAATGCGGAAAATATAGCTCTGCGAAATTTGCGAATTTTGTATTAATTTGTATTACGCACGGGAAAATGCACCACATTTGGGCCGAAAGTGGTGCAAATTCCCGTGCGTAATAATAATTAATACAAAATTTGCAAATTTCGTAGGGCTATATTTTCCTTATTTTACAACATTTCGCAACCAAACGTTACAATTTTACTCATTTTAACATGCTCTTTCTAGCTGTGGTGATGGATTTTGTTCTTCTTGCCTAGATCAAAATTTGGTCTATAGCTGGAATTGCCCATTTCGCTTGGGTCCGACAAATGTCCGATCAAATGTGCTGATGCTCGGACATTGGCTAATAATGGCATAGAATAAAGATCCATATAGAAGGGCCACTTATGTCGGAAGCTTTGAAGTTTCTGTCCTCGCGCATGTCGCATTACGCATGTTGGCAGCCATTTTCCTAGCCAGTCAATGACATTTTCTGGCCAATAAACACGCTGTACTGGCTGGCTGCTCCGCCTTCTGGCCAGTAAAGTGCATATTTTTGCATAAAAAAACGCGGACACGTTGCACCGCTGAGTGGCCCTTCTGTTACTGATCTTTATTCTGTGATAATGGTCAGCTAGCTTTTCAATATTTACATTCAATTGACGAGATATTAATTTGAAAGCTCGATACATATGAGTCAAGTTTTAGGGGGAGTTACTATTTTTAAACTATTAGGGTTAGGATTAAGAATGCACGAAATAGCGTTTCTCAGCCTTAGAAAATCAAGCTTTTATTAATAGAACAACACAGAATAATAAGTTGTTGGTAATAAGTTAACACAAAATAAGTTGGTATTTTCTATTTTTACAAAAACAAGTTTGGAAGCAGGATCTAAAGCAACAAAAACATTTTCAATGGATAAACGGGGGGTTAAGAACATCAAGAAACAATACCTGGTGCATTGAAGCTTCATTCAGTACAAAAGCGTCTACATCAGATTGATATTTTGCATTAAGTATGCCCGCCACAGTGATTGGGACAACAGCTGTACTTTTTTTTTCTTTCTAAAATGTAAATGCATGGTCATAAAAAATAAAACTGTTAGTAGTATATTGGTAATCTACAGTACAATTTTAGATTGAACATTGAATATTTATTTAAACATGTTAAAATCTTCAGTGTAGGTACTATTTAAAATAAATTTTACGTCTATTGAACTAATTTTAATACTAGTCAGTCAAATCTTTATTTAACCACGGTATAGCTTCATCAGGTTTACAAAAAAAGTTATCTACATTAATAAGTTTAAAAATTGTACAAGCCTATGTTACATTTATCACTTATTTACTGAGACCGAGGGAAACAGTGTGTTTTGTGGACCCGAGACCAAGAGAGATTTTATTATTGACCGGTCAATAAATGTTTCATTGCGGACCGGTTGCCGAACACGACGTTTTGTGGACCGGCACGTGACACGGTTTTTGACCAATCGGTAAACAGAAAAATTGAACTTTGACACTAACTATATAACAATAACAATTATAGCTACCTGTTTTCCATGAATACTAATTATACCTGTTTCCCGTGTCTATCGAATATGATGTTTCAACAATTGTCGAAATTCAGTGAGCCGAAAGTGGTTATTTTTACCGCGCGTAACACAATTATACAGTATACAAAATTTGCGAACTTCACAGGGCTAAAATTATTTTCTTCATTTTACAACATTGCAGTTTTACTCATTATAAGATGCTCTTTCTGGCTGTGGTGTTAGATTTCGTTCTTCTTGGCTAGATCAAAATTTAGTCTATAATTAGCCCACGTGCAGGTCTACTGAGGGAGGAATAGTGGGCCTGCAAGGAAGACCGGGTGTTTTGTAAAACGCCCCTTTTCTAAACACGCCCCATTTGCGCGTCAATTGTCAAAAAAGAACCAATGACAGCAACCCAAATAGTGAACAAACTCGCATTAAAATGTTGTGGGGTTTTCAAGAACTCGACGAAAGAAGAGAGCGTTCAGAGTCCAGATCGTTTCAAACGGCAATTACTGTCTTCTGTTTCGCCATCTCAGCGAAGCCCTGCAAATCGCAAAGTGTTTCGAATAGGCTTACATGCAACTGCCTCTAAATGTTCACCACGAAAAGCGCTGTTTTCTTCAGTGCAAGGACAGAGTCAACATCAACCAAAATATAATTTTCTTGAGGAACATATAAACGTATCAAATCTGTTTGAAATTGATGAACCTCAAGTAAAGGTTACTATAGTTTACCCCAGTGATAATGTTGCTATTCCAACACTACACGACAAGCAATCCCCGTTGGCATAACGGTAAAAACATCTCTTCCTTCACGTACACAATAAACAGTCTGTCCTTGTTCCATTTTTAATCGAAAAAAGTTATCTGGTCCAATTTTACGCTTATCGAGAGCCTTTGTGATAAATCACTGATCTAATTATAGAATCCAACAGCAAACAGCCAATCAGAATGCTGCGTTCATGTGCGAACGCGACAAACACAAAATACCCGGTCTTCCTTGCAGGCCCTCCCTCAGTGGGCCTGCATGCGGGCTAGTCTATAGCAGGAATCACCATTGAAGTTTACACATTACCTTCATGCGTTGTTGAGATGCAGGTGATTCACCAAATGTTCCATCCAGAAATCCACCACCTGCTCCAGGACTGCTGAAGGATGACATCTGAAAAGATTCAGTCATAATCAGATATTCAGATTAACAAACAGATAAGATTTTGCCACTGTCTGTTCAGTTATAGATACACATTATGACATCATACTGTGTATCTCTAACTGAAGAGACAACGGCAAAATCTTATCTATTTGTTTTATATAATAAAAAGAAAAACCCTGAATTAATAGCTTATACTTTTTATCCACCCAAACATTTGGAAATTTGAAAAAGTCAAATTTTACAAATATCATGTATACAGTGTACATGATCTATACAAGTAAGGGAATGTTACTGGCTAGCTTAAGTCACATGTTATGTTGTGATTGGCTGCACAGAACAAAGTTTTGTGTGACGTAATTCTGTGCGTCTGTCCTCTAATAGATCATGGCTTTCGACCAATGAAAGCGCTTGAATTATTAACGTTACTGTATAAATGTAAATAGACGCATGTATATAGACAGTTGGTCTGAAATCTTAACCCTTTCACAAAACTTTCCCTTTGATGAGTAAAATTTCTTCGTGTCTGAGTTAAATAATAAAATTGGGCACATTACGGCACAATGCAACTTAATGAGTTAAAATCTCCAGTCTTTTGGGAGATTTACATTTTATGTTTATAGGATTTCCAAGTAGGCTGGAAATTGTTTTGCTTTTATCGTAACATCAAAAAAATACAATGCTTTATTAGAATCACTTTTCACACTTGTCACTATATTTTGACAGCTGTTAGTAGAACAATTTCAAGCACAGTATTCAAATTTTACTTCTGCAAGAAAGGCTTCATGATCTTTCAAAGTACAGTACGCAGCTGTGATCAATACGCTGCTGTCCTCAATGCAGGAAGGAATATTGTACTAATGAAATAAGTTTTGTATTATGTATAAGAATGTTTGTACATTTTGTGTGTTTGATAATTTAGCTGAACAAGCTAAGCTTAGCTACAGTATAGTTTCAATGGGATGAATGAGGATTGGAAAAAGCAAATAAATCTTGGTGCACCCTACTTTATTATCTTACTCTGTCAATGGGTTAATCACACTACCTGCACATGCATCTACCTCGTTCCCAGGCTCTTCCCTCTTGTTAGGGTCTTTCCTCCAACAAGAGGGAAGAGCCTGGGAATGAGGTTTCACATGCATCCGCTTATCCTTCTTTGTCAATGGTTAGAAGCAAGATGGATATACCTGGGCTTAAAAAATAGGCGTACGGACAGACAATGAAATTAGCTTGGCGTACGCCAGGACTTTCAGACCAGTATGATCGTGTTCACTTCCTACCGCACCTCAGAGATGTACCGTTACCCCTTTCTGTTTTCCTTAAATCCCTTCAGACAATGTACAAACATTTGCCTCTCACCCTGACCCTGGAATAACAATATATTTGTAACAATGAAACATGAAACGTTGATCTAGAAACATCAAGTTCACTGTTCACTGCTGGAATTCCATCTAAGTTTACATCGTTTAAATTAAGGATTTCAAACACATTTATTTTTATACAGGAATTTTATAAGAAAACTAGTATACAAAATTGTACTCGAGTTTCGGCAGCCGCTGGCTTACTTTGAAAGCCCTGGCAAGAAGACCAATAGGGGGAACTGTTGCCAGGGTAGCATGGATTTGTAGTATGAATTTGTTTGTGTTTATACAAGAAAATTTAATTAATCCCTCGTTTCAGGATTTTATTGTGATGAGCGGTTTTACAGAATGCCGAATTTCACTGACTTGAACCGGTGCTGTTAGCCAAACAAAATTGGTCATATGTTATTTACTCATTTGTTTTCAGTTGTTTTATGGCACTTCTTACAATGCAAAACAAATTACAATGTGACTTGACAAGGGATGTTGCTATGAAATGGCAACATATACCAGTATAGAGAAAATAAAATGGGTACATTAGTCGACCCAAACTCTGTTTAAATAGTGAGAACAAATTAAAAAGAAGGAAAACATGCTGAAATTCTGAAGATTTGTATTTCTTTAAGCCTGGGCGTATTCACACTGCAGCTTTCTTATTATAATCACTACCTACACCAGCACAGTTCAAGGTTAGTTCAGACAAGCAATTTATCTCCTGGTGGATGTGACGGAATGCGTAGTATAGAAGAAATGTATACTCCCAAAAAGCGACTACGTACATTTGGCTGCGGGTTCATTCATTCGCATCCATCAGGAGACGAAAATTGCCCAGAAAATTGCTAGTGTGAACCGGCTAAGGCTTTAACACTGTCTTATATTCCTAGAAGTGTAGGATAATTGCATCGTAACTTACCTTACGGTCCCCAAATTGATTTTCTATAAAATCATAAAGTGTCATGTTAATTTCACCACAATACAGTACCTGCATGAGGAATGCTTTAGAATAATTTAAAGTAACTCACATAAACGTTTTTACCGACTGTGTCTTATTTCATAGCACCAAAGAATTTGGGGTGATTTACTGTAACTTATAAGCTCTTATTAGACATCATCGTCAAATTGCAATGTCCAAATGGTGTTTGGCTAATGACCTCTATCAGTTTGTTAGGAATCATAAGCCTTGGCATTTATTTAAAAATAGTATGTCTTTGCACTTGTGGTGCACTTGTTTTGTGCATGCTCCACAGCATTACTATAAAAACATATACTGCTATAAAAATGTATTTTTTCGAATGTATTCAACAAGCTTGTCGGTAGCGTATTAAGCGTAGCCAGTACAGGCATTTGCGTGCGTGCAAAGTTAAACAAGGTACAGATCGACTTTTTCGAAAGTATGTCCGACTGTTCTTGTCGGACTTAGAAATTTTGCTCAAATTTTAAAACTTTTTTTTCCCGACTTTCTTTTAATTCTCAATCAAATGGTTAGGGTTAGAGAAGCGTCTGGGGTTGGGAACAGTTTATTCATAAAAATTCAACTTTAAGGCCGAGGGAATTAAAGTCATAGAATACCGTCCTCTGCCCCATTTCTAAAATGCTGCCGCAAAAAAATCGTTATTTCAAAATTTTTCATTATTTCAAGAATTATCTATACTTTAAACTATAATTCGTCGCAGAACTGCCAGAAGTCATGTATTAAGGGCAAAGTCTACTTGTACGGCAAACCTCCATTCACATAGGCACTCCTCAACGCCATATGAACGATGTCCATATTATCGACGATGTCTGCAGTGTTCCGAAAGTGTTACGATGTTCAGAGCAACGTTGGAAAAGCAATTTGCTTATTTGCTTTATTTATACGACATTGGGAGAAACAAAAGTGAAAAGTAAATATTTTTAACAAAATTAGCACACGCTTTTGGAAAATAAATTATGATATCATAATTTAATGCATGACTGATTCACCTTAATGACTACTGCTTGCATATTTGTGGATGAGCTAATTGTACCAAGACTGATTTTCTTTATTTAAAGGATTTAAATTCGCTAAGCAAAAGTGAAAAGTGTGTTCGCAATGAAATCTAGACAACGTCACGTTTGCTATTAATATTGCTGAAGTTAAAATTGTTTTGGCATGTTCGGTCTTTTGGTAATAAATTTAGTAATGGTTCTTTATGACACATACTCAATTTTTTTCTTTTATGGGTTTTGGTCAGGAACTACTGTATGTCGGCTCAAATTGCAATCCGAATCATGGAAGGATATATTACTGAACGGGTCTATTGATGTTCGACCAATTTTAGCACATTTCTAAAAATAATTTAATCACTATTTTGTAGTTAAATAGTGATTAACTCTCATTAATCAGTGATTAACTATGATTAACTTTAATCACTTTTTTATACAACCGGCCCCTGGTTTGATATAAACTCGCATAATTGGCAAAGCACGAGCAATTAACATCATCCTCAACCTGTGTCAGATTTTTTAACTCCTATGGAACACATGAAGGAATCATTGAATTTTGGTCTGAAAACTTTTTAGGAGACTTCTTATCTCTAGAGCAACGTAAACAACAGGTGTAACCATGTGGGGATTTAGGTTTTGATTTCAATGGCCATGCTTCTTTACAAACACAGCATTGATATATACAATACTGAGTACGTTTGGCAAATTTTTTTACATTAGCTTCAGCCCAGGTTTGTTTATGAAGACAACCATTTTTGACAACATCAAATTCAGGGATGCCGGAACCACGGGTGCAGTGGGTGCAAGTGCACCCCTTGCATTTTGCATTTTCAACTTTGTGGGTGCAGTGCGGGTGCAGAATAAGGGTGCAACAGGTGCACAAAGTGCCCTTTTTTTGCATGAAAAATTCCCATTAAAATTGCATTTTTTACCCCTAAATTGGTACACTGACTGAAAGGGGGTCGCAAAAACGGAGGTCGCAAAAAAAAATTTTTAGATACCCAGCTTTTATTTTCATTAGTGCCCTTTTCTTAAGGAATATGCCCTCATGTTAACCAATTGCACCCCTTGCCCTCAGCAACTTCCGGCATCGCTGATCAAATTCTTTCAGATATTGTTCTTGATTTACTACATTTACTACAGTTTCAGGCAGGTTTTCCTCTTCAAGTCTAGATTGTGTTTCTGCATTCTGACGACGCCTTTTCATGTTTTGCCTATTCTTTTCAAGCCTAGTTTGCCTTTCTAGATCAGTTTCCAATGAGCGTTTTCTATTCATATAGAGCTTTGCATTTTCAAACCTATAGTTTGCCTTTCTAGATCATTTTCTAATGAACGTTTTCTGCTAACGGTATGTTTTGCTTTTTTAAGTCTAGCTTGTTTTTGTTCCACAGTTTCTTTTGAACGAGATTTATTTAAATACTCTTTTGCTTTTGCCCTTTTAATTAGCTGTTGGGCTTCTGTTTCTACTATAACATTTTCAAGTAGCAAATTACTTTCACTCATGCTATAATCACGACAGGCATGGTTCAATTGCACAAACTCAACAGGTGTGATATCAAATGCATTTCGATTTAAAAGACATGACAAAGAGTGCAAATGATACTCTAAATCATCAATATATTCTCATACGACATAACAATAGCTATGCCATTGCAAGGGGGATTAGGCATCCCATGCTCGTCTCTGCCATGCGAGTCAAATACATAAAAGATAGAGTATTTTCCAAAAATAATACCTATCATATAGCCTTGCAATATCAATATAGCATATTTATATTGTGAAAAAGTGTCCATCAACGCTGAATGAAGTGTAACATAAGGAGTGTCAACAGTCTCAACTCCATCATTGTTTGCAATGAAACCTTGCAAGAACTGTCCATGTTTAACATGGGTAGATTGGTATTTTGCAAAATAGCAGTTATGCTATTATTACTGGTGCTTAACGCTGTCAAAATACATCTAAAACCTTTTCCACATCCAAGTACACTTGGTAAGTTGGTTACTGACAAAAGTTCTGTGTTCGGGATAATCCAAGTGACAAAATGTTATCGACAGTTTGACAGTTCCACTCGCACACAGGAATTGTTTGTTCAACAAACAGAGCTATTAGACTAATAAATAAGCACTGTTTCGAACAAAAATCGTTACTAAAACGTTCATCACCTTGATGGAATGATGGACACTGTTACGAGCCGGTCCTTACTATTTTATTTGGCCGCGCTTTTGGTTCAATTTGCTCGCAACAAAGATTGTGAAACCAATTACTTTCAATGATATATTTATTTTCTTACTTGTAGTCTCATATATTACTCAATAATTAGCGTCTCTATAACTTTCCTTAATATATATAATGTAATTCTTAATACTGTTCAACTTATCTCTTTTCTGTCTGACTGAGCACAACTCTTTTGTCTTCGTCTTCTTCACGTAACTTCGCTTTTTAACTTCAATAACTCTTTCGTACATAACTTGTATAACTTGTAATAATCCTTCCAGTTCCTTAACAATCTTCTTTATAATAACTTTCCAAAATGATATTCACGTAAGGCACTGAGGCCTATGAATCATGTAAGGCGCGGAGGCTTATGAATCATGTAAGGCGTAAAATAAAAATACCTGTGGTTCCGGTTTCATATCGTGAAAAAATTAGAGTCGGTAGGTCGGAAATAAATTTTTTTTTAAATATTTTTTTCATGGTTTTGGCGGTTTTTTGCTGGGCGATTTGCAGTAAAGTTCCGACATCAATATTAACTAGAGATGCGTATTTCCTATGGACGAATTTAGGCAATTTGGTTCAATAATTAGTGTGACAACAAACGTCATTTTGGCACGCTGTATGAGCAGCCCGCAACCACCTGGAGAATAGGGTCGCACAGTCAATCGCGTTGAAAAAATAATAGGGTCGGCAGTAAAAAACCAGAGGAACTTTTTAACTTGCAGTGTCATTACTTGGGAAGATTTTTACAATCTTCTTGCGGTAACCATTCCCATCTGTTACGCACTTGTGGTAACCTAAATATTTGCTTGTTCATGCGTGACCGAGCTAAAAGAACTTCCCATGCGCAAAACAATTGAAATCCCATAGGTAAATTATTTAACTAACTTAGAGTAATATAATATAACTAAACTACGATATATATATATATGGTAAAAAGTATTAATTTATATTAATTTAAAAAATTCCTGGTTTCTGATTGGCTAACAGCCAACTGTGAAATTGTCATATCAACTCAATGGCTAACCAAATACGGATTTTTCACATTCATATTAGCAAAATGACGTCAAAGAGTCAATATGAAAAAAATTTGGACGCGTTTGCGCCATATTACTATGACGACGAGAATCATATTGACTCGCTGACGCCATTGATATGACGCAACGACGGCTGCCGAAGGACTAAGGAATTGTTTTTTTCTTAATACAAATAAAATACAAATGTTTGTTTTGAATTTTTTAAATAAAAAATAAAACAATTATTGAATTCGGTTTTCGCACAATATGAAGAATTATCAAGCCCTCAGTTTGCCGTTATCAACCTCAGCCTTCGGCTTCGGTTGATAACGGCAAACTTCGGGCTTGATAATTCTTCATATCGTGCTCAACCTCATTCAATAATTGTTAAATATATAATGTTGTAAAATATACATGATAATAGCTATCATGTACACAGCCCTTCAGGTATCCGTTTGAAGTCCTGGCTAATAATAATTTGGGTATGGCCAATACTGTTTTGCTCTACTGAGGCCGTCCGGCTATTAATTGATGAGCGAAGCGAGTATGCAAAGAATGGAAGGTCAAAGCTTCAAGGGCACTGGGAGTTGAGTGGTGGGCAATGGCTTGCAAGCTTTGTCTATTGGTATATTGTCTGAGTGCAAGACTGGGCTAAAAATGTCAGCTTGTCATGACTGCAAGTACCGGCGAATTACACACAGCCCCTGCGAATGGCTGTCAAATGTGTTCTTAGCACTGGCGAAATTTGCCGTTCGCCGGCCTAAAACAAGATGGGTGTGTACAACACTTCCACAGGTAAAAAGCGGCATTATATAAACCGTAGGAAAACAAAATAAAACTTTTTTACTTACCGAAAATGTTGGCTTGTCGGATACTTCAAACTTGCAGAAAAAAGAAACCACGAGGTGTAGAGTGCCGGCGTTAACTTTTACAGTAATCAGGGCGCTTGACAGTAATATTATGGTTTAGCACTCTATCAAACAAACACACATCAAAAACATCAAATCAAAATTTGCCAGCACTTTACATAGTTTGCGGGAGGAAACTGGACACTGCAAGTTTAGTGTGCTGCCTCCCTGGCGGGAGGCAGCAATAAATTGGAAGGTATTTATAGCAAGTCACTGTGCTACAGTACTGTGTCTGGTTTGCATCACGCTCTATAGCCATATACCAAGACAAAAAATTGATTACGCTATAAACTATAGCTAGATGGTGCAGCTGAAATGTACAATTTAATATATTTTGTCTTGTTTACAATAGATTTCAAAATTTTCTGGGGATCATGCCCCCATCTGGTCTCATCTAATTATACAGAATATGTGATCAACTTGAAAGGTCTGCTTGGGGATCTGTTTAATCTGTCGGTAGAAAATGGTCATCAGTGACACAGAATAAGAAGGTACAGCAGAAGTGTAGCTTGAGTCGGTTCCTTTATTGTTTTACGTCCACGAAAATTTTAACTCGTTCACGCCATCCTGGCTAGTACTAGTTTTTATCAGGTTTTGGTAGGTACAAAGTGCCGGTTGTACTAGCCAGGATGGCGTGATTGATGACGATCGAATCGCTTGTAAAAACGCGGATTATTCTGTGTCAATGATGTCTTAATATTGTAATCTACTATTTATGCACCTATCATTGTTTTCCCCCCGAGGGGGGGGGGGGGGTGCAGGCAACCCAGGGGACTTTGACCACACTATGAAGCACCAGTGAGGGGAATTTGACATCCGCCATATTGAAAGTTTGCGCGGTTTTGACATTAATTAAAATGCCTGGTAACAAGTATGGCAGAGAAGCAAGATCAAGTTTCATCGAAAAAGGTATTTTATACACAGTGTCTCAATTTTTACCAAGTTTAAACCAGTATAGACTGTACTGTATGTTCCCATTGGAAAACATATGTGTGCCTTGTTATCTTAGGAATATAGTGGAGAATTTTGACAGCCGTTCCCTCCCCAACAGTGGGGATTTTGACAACAAAATTTTAAAAATGTCAAAATACCTGGTTGTCTCAGGGGGAAAACATTGATGTAATATATGAACAACTAGAGCGAGTGTTTCACCGGGATATCCAAACACGAGAAAACAATGTATGAAAACACGAGCGCGAAGCGCGAGTGTTTTCATACATTGTTTTCGAGTGTTTGGATATCCCGTTGAGACACGAGCTCGAGTTGTTTATATGGCTTCTCAAATGAATCGAGACGTAACAGAATATTTTCGTTTGCTGATTTGAATGGAATTCTTAACCAAGCATAACGTAATTAGGAATTCTATTCAAGTAATTTTGCATGCGTAATTAAGATATTTGATGAAAACACTAGTGACTTTCATCAAGTATCCAAATGGCATCTTGTGATCAAATAAGTGATTATCATTGGCTGAATTGCTCATGAATTACTAATGAATTTGAGAAAGGTGCATTAATAAATCAAGATCGGAAACAAATTCAGAGGTCATATACTCATATTCTACTCATACGAAGGTATTATTATACAATATAGTTTATAAAATGCCTCTAGAAGACACTCAATACATACCACCTCCACCCCAGTTCATTGTTGTTGTTTCAAGAAGATTGAGAAACGAAATACAATAAAAAACTGCAGCTCACTTTGCAGGCGACGAACAAAATAATCAATATGGCTGAAATAAAACAAATGGCGGGAAAATTGCAACATGGCGGGTAATCGCCCCAGGTATCCGGCAAAGCTCCTCTACATTTGCATAAATTGCAAGCTTCAAAATTAATATCCACCGTAGGAAAGGGAAAACCTCCAGGATTTTTGCCCCAGACCGAGGAGGCAAAAAATAGCCGCCCGTGCGCACGTATATGTAGACTATAGAATGTTCAGTTCGTACATCATCAGAAAAAAGATCGATTGAATACAAATTTGGGCCATGGTCACAATGCAATACAATACAATAATTTATTTAAGCTCTCCCCAACGGGGCTTTTCGGAGCCAACAGTGCGCAAATTGTACCTAATTGCAAGAGATAAACTTCAACCATAGATAAAGGGATTACAGACTTTACTCTTTTCCTATTATACAATTATACAAAACAGCTGAAAATAACCGGAAAACTGAGCACTTCGATCATAGTCTATTAAGATACTGATGGTCTGGAAATTTGGAATCCCGGCAAACTGCAAAGACACAAAATACAGGGTGTCCCCACCACCCCCAAAACTATTGAAATAGCGTATTGTTAGATTTTGAACTGATGTTAGATGCTGAACCCACAAGTGCATAAAAGCTTGACATAAGTAGAGGTTATGCGTAAAGAAACTGTTTTAAGAAGCTGCTTTAAATCCCCAAGAGCAGAAAATCGTCTGCTTTACAAAGATATTTTAATTTCTTAATACTGAGTCGATATTTAATTTATGCACCTTTGCGTTCAGCTTAGTTCTCTGGCATTCAAATTCTGACAATACGTTATTTCAATAGTTTTTGGTTTTTTTGGGACACCCTGTATAACAAACACTTCTGTTTAGTTTCCAAACCATCATATTATATGCTTCGACGTATCTTGTGTTGTCAAACCGAATTGTCGACTACTTCACAGCGACTAAACAAATTTGGTCTACACTTACTCATCACACAATCAATCAGGAAAACGTCTGTTTATTTCAGATTCTGCCAGCTCCGGAGCTCCCTGCAGTGGAATTGGAATCCATTGTACTTCTCTTAGTTATTAATTAAACTGCAGCCCCTTTCTTATATACTAGGTCTAGTATAACACTTTAGTACATGCCACAGATGTACTTGATTACATTTCTAAAGAGTAGTCATTTTACATATTTTTCTTAAGGTTACAGGACACCCTTTTTGGCGTTTTGCGGAAAATCGCTACTGCGCGCTCAGTATCAGTCCGATTTTCATCAAATTTTCACCAAATGTTCTCCAGCGCATGCAAAATATGGTAAAGTTGTAAAATTAACAAACAATAAAATAATGTAAGAATTATTCAGGAAAATCTTAAATCGCGGTACCTTTACGCTTTTGAGTTGTGCTCCTGCTGGTTTTAAGATATATTTATGAAAATATCATTTTTATACAGTAAAATAGTTGTTCTAAAAAATGGTGTTCGGAAATTTTTGTTTATTTCGTCATTCCGCTGATATGACGATTTCTTTGACGACTGCAATATATTTCTGAATTGTTTGAGTGAATTGCTCTTTATTTTTAAAATATCCAAAATTAAAAAAAAGCCGAACACAAGTTTGAAACTGACGTATTTAGCTATGTCCTGTGAAAATTTGAGAACAATTGGTTAAAACCCGCAGGAGCACAACTCGTTTGAAAATCAGTAATTACCGTAAAATTTTTCGGGAGAAAATTGAATTTGAATAATACATTTTCACTGTTTTTCTTATTGCAGCGAAATGTATTTTACTAAATAACTCTGCGAGTTTTCAACATTTTTCGTTCAAAATTGGTCAGATAGTAGAAATAGTCTAATGCTTTCACTAAAACCAATAACAAAATTTTAGGCAAAATTAACACTCAAAGGTGTTCTGTAACCTTAAATCTTTATGTCGGCGCGCCAATATCCTGGTTCACATGTACGTGCGGTGTGTCGGCGGGCTATTATAATAATATAATAATAATCTGTTTAATTAATCACATTGCAGTCTCTACTGAATTACATGATTATAAGTAAATACATTAAAAATTAAATTTACAGATAAAATTGAGTTCAAACCGTTCAATGTTCGTTCTGAATAGTCAGTTTAAATCTGTCCACAAATTATAATTGGGTCCCTGAATTAATATACACGAGTACTACTAAATCAATAATACATTAATAATTATATTTGACAGTTATAAAATTTTGAAACCGTTCTGTGTTCGTCTGGAGTGACCAGCTTGATTCGGACCTAAGATTATAATTATGAGTATTTGGATGTATACGAGTTGCAACAACATCCTTAAGAGGATTTATAGGACCATTGTCAAGCTTCAATTTCCGAATAAATTGTTCACAGGAATTATGTCTACGCGTACTTAACTTTTTTAGACCAGTATAATTCAATGCGTCTTGATACGACATTTCGGGAAGCAAGATACGTAATGCTCTTCTCTGTATCGATTCGATAAGGTCAGACTGGCCTTGGGTTAGCGTTGACCACGCAGGTGAAGCGTACTCAATTCGGGACCGAATGAAGGAGGAATATATAGTGACAAGGTCTTTATCGCTTAACCCAGCCTTTTTTAACTTCCGCAATGCATAGAGTCTGGAATTTGCTTTTTTAATCACATAGTCGACATGATCACACCAAGATAGATCCTCTCTCAGTAGCACACCGAGCAGTTTAAAGGAGGATACTGATTGCACTGGCGAACCATCTATATAGATCGCATTTTCAAGTGGAAGGTGGTATTGGAGGAAGGATATTGTCATCTCCTTACATTTCTTACTGTTAAGCTTCATTCCTCTACTTGAAGCGTACTGGGATACATCATTTACGAGAATAGGTAGCAAGCTAGGAGAGCAACGTGGAACAATTTCTAGTGCAGTAGCATCGTCTACAAACTTTATCCGCCCATGCCAGTCCTGTAGGAGGGAATTGACCAAAATGGCAAAGAGAAGAGGGCCAAGTTTAGTTCCTTGAGGTAGGCCACCGTTAACGGGTTTCCATGAGGAAAACGATGGTCCGATTTTAACACACTGTTCGCGTTAGCAGTTCAACCAAATAATTCACAATTAATGTATGTATCAACGGCTGTAAACAATGATAGCGCAGGCATACCGCAAACATACCGCAGGAATATGTGAACCAGACTTATAAGCCTCCTTAAACAACTTTACTTTAAAGCCAGTTTTCCACTTCAATCGTATCGTACCGAAACGTAGCGTATTTCTTTGTTTCCTGAGCGGTAGCGTGGAACTAATGACGTCGCGGACACAAAAGAAAATGCTACGGTACGTTACGATTATACGATACGGTTGAAGTGGAAAACAGGCTTTAAGGCCGTTTTCCACATCAAACGTATCGTAACCTATCTTAGCATTTTCTTTTGTGTCAGAGTCATTAGTTGAACTCTGGTGCTCTGGAAACAAAGAAATACGCTATGCTACAGTACGACAAGGTTGAAATGGAAAACAGGCTTTAAGCCTGCAGGTTTCCATATGGTTGTAACTGGTCGTGAAGTGTTTGTCGTGAATGACTATAGTCAGTTATGCGTGTTGCCATATATATATATGGTTGGAACTGTCGCCATTTCGTACCCAGGGATGATCGTACAAGCAGCTGGCGGAAGTTTTAAAAAGACAAACACGGTCCTCCCAAAGGGGACCTTTGCCCCCCTGATTGTCGAAAAACTGTTGCCACGCTGTCGTTTTTCCGTTTCAAGTCAAAAATAGCACATTTCTAGGTATTGTTATCGATGAATGCTTGACATGGAATGACCATGTAAATTTAATAGCAAAAAAAATCACCAAAACTACCGGAATAATAGCCAAAATACGATATTTTACAAATTTAAATGCTCGAAAACTTATTTACTACTATGCTTTAGTCTATCCATACTTAATCTATGGCAACATAATTTGGGGGAATACATACAAAAATAGACTTAAAAAAATAATGAATATTCAAACAAAAATTGTAGCCTACGGCTTATGACATTCAACTCTTATTTGGCACATAGTGAACCGATTTTTAAAGTGTTAAAAATTTTAGACATTTATAAAATCAACGATTACTTAATTAGTTTATTTATGTTTCGATATAACCATATGAAAAACCTTCCAGAGGCATTCACTAATTATTTTGTGAATAATAGTCAAATTCACCAATATAATACAAGAAATAATACACAACTATACACAAGTCCTATAAAAGAACAAGTTACGTAAAGCACACTCTTTCTTATAAAGGTGTTGATATATGGAATGAACTTGACTCTAATTTGAAAAATATCACTTCTTATATCATATTTAAAAATGCGTTAAAAGAACACTCTTTAGAGCGAGGGGCATTTCACTCCAAAAATCCCGTACACTTCGTCAAAAAATCCGGAAAAAATCCGAACAAATCCGGAAAATCCAGCAGATTTTCTCTTCAAAAATCCGCTAAAAATCCGGGGAAAATCCGCTAAATCCGCTAAAAACTCCGCAGATTTTTAAAAATCCGAAAATCCCGTACGCTTCGTCAAAAAATCCAGAAAATATCCGAACAAATCCGGAAAATCCAAACAAATCCGGAAAATCCAACAGATTTTCTCTTCAAAAATCCGCTAAAAAATCCGGGAAAAATCCGCTAAAAAATCCGCGGATTTTTAAAAATCCGAAAATCCCGCACCCTTTTTTGGAGTGAAATGCCCCTCGCTTTAGAGGTCACAAACAATTAGACCATTATAATATTATATATGTACTTTGTAAATATATGTCCTTTCTTTTATTACTTATATTACCTATATATATATGTATATATATATATATATATATATATATATATATATATATATATATATATATATATATATATATATATATATATATATATATATATATATATATATATATATATT
>CACRXK020000346.1:0-62722 GCA_902702795.2 Paramuricea clavata
TTTTTCCTATATGGTATGGAATAAAGATCGTGCTGTTAGTGTTACATGCATGCAAATGGTAATTCACAATGATGTAAAGGCTAATGAAATTCAATTATGGGTTGTCCATAACTACCAACATTTCCTGAAGTGTACAAACTATATGCTTCAGGTAGGCGGGTTCATAACCAATATTCATCGGTTAAGTCGCTGTGCGAGGGGGTTGAAAAGTGTATTCTCTGTACACCTGTGATAATTATGGATGATTTACAATGTAACACTAATGCTAGATTTAACTGAAAATAATTTTATAGTTACGTTGAATATATTTTAAATGTTCCATTTGTGGCATCCATTAATGGTGGTCAGTGGCATCCATTCGTGTGGAAAATTCAAGTAGCTGTGCTCCAGCAACTGGCTGCAGTGGCACAAATTATTGACATAACCAAAATTTTAATATTGCATAGGATCTTAGATTCGTTTTTATTATTTCCTGGTGTCCTACGAGCCCAGCAAGAACTGCTTATTTTATTATTATAATTTTTAAACATGTAACAATTAAGCTATACAAACAGCAATCGTTCTGTGCGTCTATTTCTGCTATAAAAATGCTTAAATGCATATTCATCTGAGACTGATATTAAACTGTCACATGAAGCAGACAAGAGGTTTTCGTACTAGTTAAACAAGTGGTAGTATTTGAGAGGAACTAAACGTCACAAACGCAAATGGTTCTGTGGTTTGTTTGATCATACAGTGTGTGTGTATATATTCATACCTTCGATAACGATGTGAACATAAGCTGCCTCTCAACTTTGAAGTACCAAAATGATGTCTATATTCACACTACGATTTCCATTATATATTGTGCCTAATATTAGGCTGAAAGTTGGAAAATATTTGCCAGAAACGAGCTTCGTGCCTTGGCGAAGCATGCATTTTACTACAAACAAATTATTGTTGTGAAAATCCTTGTAAATCATGCAACCAATCATAGGGCTCGTTACAAGAAGTATTTAGCGGTAAACCAATCATATTCATTATAACAACATCCTCAAAGCACATGTCAAGGTCAAATGTATAAACCAATCACAACGCAGTTTAGAACAGCCTTTACCAGGGTCTTCTCATTTTTCACGCGCCATGCACGAAGAAAATTGTAAGGATGAGAAATGGCCACATACTTGTCAAATAAAAATTGCCGGTCAAAATCACATTCTTCCACCATTCGGAATTATGTGGATCTGCTCTTATTGTGTTTCTACAAAGTAAATCCACAAATCTGTATGTTGTTTATGTGTTTGCCTTCACTTTGCTTGTAAAATAAGGCTCGTACTTTGCAGTATAAACCTGTTCCAAAATGCTCTGAAAATTTGCAAAATATCAACATTGTTCAAAGTATGTCTTTTGGCCATTTAAGACAGATGTACAAGAACAAATTTAGTAATTTCTTGTCCAAATTCACCATCGTTTACTTCGCCATTTTGTCTGAGGGTTTCGCTGTCTAGGGGGGTTTCCCCTAATGCTCTTACAATGATGAAATCATTTTGCAATACCTCATTTGCAAGTAAAATGTCCGCAATTTAGGTATGTGCTTAAGACACGTGAAAGAAAGATAATTTGTACACCGGATATGCTGTATCCTCTTTTAAAGAAATGGTATGGAATAGTACAAGGATATATCAAACCAAATTCAATCCAGGCAAGTTCAACAAAACATGAACACTGAAGGCCAGATGTTGTAAAGTTCAGAGTTGGCTTTAAGAGATGATGAATTTCATGATGATTTTCAGATGATGATAACTCTGTGAATTATGTATACCTTTTAGATTATTGTATTCCTGGTAGGTTTTTACAAGTTACAGCAGATAAAGTTGTAAGAAATAAAGTTGACAAATCTCTAAAGATTGTGGGAGGTGTGGCACATCTGTGTAAGAAGATCAGGGGAAGGGCTAGAATGGATTTGGATAAAAGAGTGAGAGTTCCATGTGTTTGAGGGAGAAACCATGTCTCTGATGAGTTACATGAACAAATAAGAAGTATACAAGATGAGCTAAAAGAATGGAAAGAGAAATATATTAATTTGGAAGAAGAAAAGGAAAAAAATGGCATTTAATGAAAAACAACAAAGAGCTTGAAAGATTATGTTGAAAATTTTTCCAAGGCTGTTGGTATTTCTTCTTACCATGCATAGGCATTATCAAACATAAACACTAACTAAACCTAAGCTTAAAACAAGCTTTTATACTATAAACATTAAAATAATTAATTAAACATGCATGCAGCAATTGATTTGCTATTACACTGACATAATCCAAATTAAAATCAGTGGTGATGGAGCAAAAATGACCAATAATTCTAATTTTATTATCATTTGCCATCCTGCAGACTCGTGAGTGTGTTATGTCAGCTAAGGGAAATAGAACAATTGGAGTTGTTAATGGGAAAGAGGACTACAGCACAATAAAAGAAGCGTTCACATATATTATTGATGAATTAAACCAATTTATTGCTGATGGAAAACTTAATGTTGAAGGTAAGGGACATCAACATTGAATTTTTCTTGGGTGGGAATTATAAATTTATCCTTATGATACTGGGCCTGAAATGGAGCCATATCTAAATATGCATGTGCCTAGTGTAAAATACATAAGGATGGAAGGTGGAAGATGGATCAGCATTATAGTTATTACAATGAACCTACACCTATCAAGATCTCTGGAAGAAATTATGGCTATGAGCAAGAAATCTACAGATAATTTCTGTTGTCAAACATTTAACAAGACGACCATGTATTTCCAGATGAACTACATTTGCTATAACATGTAACTGATATTCTCACTGAGAACCTAATACAAGAATGCCTTGATTTGGACAAGTACCACCTTTTACCGTTGTAGAGGTGCCCAGCGTGGAATTCATCTAAAGAAACTAGTCAATACAATTAGGTCTTGTGGTTTTTCTTTTGACGTTTGGGAGAAGAGAGATGGAGATGGAAAGTTAAGTGGCAAGCACTATTGGACAATTCTGTTGGGTTCTGACAAGAAAGTGTTTTGGCTGAGCTACCGCCAAAATTGGTAGATGTTTTGTACCAAGACACAAACATTTGAAGGTGTTATCAACATATGGCAAGGATTTGAATCAGTTTACAAGGTCATTACCAATTGGGCCCCTGAAAAAAAATCCACACACTTTTGGATGATGGCAAAGGACTGGGTAAAGTAGACGGATTACCACCTATATTCATGTTGTGGTTCAACACTTTACCAAATTTCTTGAGCTACACCGGTCAGTAAAAATTCATGGGGCATGGAGTGGAAAAAAAAATATTGCTTGGGGGATAGTACTGCGAAAACCAAACAAATGGGATGCGACTGCTGATGTTCTACGACACGAGAAGAGGCAGTGGGAACTGAAAGAGTGCAAAAGGATGCCAAGAAGTTATGGAAAAAAGGATGACAGATACTGGGAAAGTGACATCAGGAAAAACAGGGAAAAAGGAATAGGGTAAGTGTTAAACTGTAAATCCACGAGACATCAGTTGAGAATCAGACAAATGCAGATACATCAAGTACTGGTTCTGCTCCCATTCCTGAGGCACCCCTAATTGCCAACCCCAGTACGGGCACAAGTGCAAACCCAGGTGCCAGCACTAGTTCCAGCATTGTGGAGTTTTCAAGATTGAACATTAAACAATTAAGACAAGAATTACGAAATCGAAATGGTAAATGATTTAGCAGAAAAAATAAAGCTGAACTAATTGAACAATTGAAACAAATACAAGAAGAACAGTAAGAACACAATGTTATAGTCACAGTTAATTGAAGAAAGCTTGTGCTGACCACTGCACCAAATTGTAAACAGTAAACATACTGTAAATAACTACAAATTTACATAATAATAGCATATATTTTAGATTAATTAAGTGAACATTTAACACAATATCAACACAAACTACTTCAAATAAGAGATAAATAAAGAATAAACATGTGAAACCCTAAGTCCTATTTGAATAACTATGCCTATCGGCAACTTTATTCTGTCAATAGAATAAATCCACCTTCAAGAAATCATTCTCTTCCCAGTATTTTTTTGAGCAATACAAGATCTATGGTTAATAAATTGGAAGACGTTTCGGCTACAATCTCGCTGAATAATCCTGATATAGCCGTAATTACAGAGTCCTGGCTTACATAATGTATAAACGACAAATTAATAAAAATCCCTGGCTAATCTATCTGCCGTAAAGTTAAAACAAATTGTGTTGGAGGAGGTTTGTGCACATATATAGTTGTACAACCTTAAATTTTATTGAACTTAAAGAACTTCAAAATCCAGATATCGAGTGCGAGTTGTTGTTTCTTAAACCATCTTGTCTTCCCCGTGGAATTAACAATGTAATTTTGGGCGCAGTGTATCACCCAAACAATGACAATACTCTACGTGCACACATTTTTGAGGCATTTGATAAAGCACTAACTATCCGAACTCTGCAATAATATCAGCTGGCGATTTTAATAAATTCACACCTGGAAACTTGTGTTTGTCCTTTAAACTGAAACAATTTGTTGATAAACCTACCAGTAGAAGCAATATTTTGGACAAAATTTACACCTCTGTTCCAAATTTTTATGATAAAGTTCATTTTCATCCTCCCATAGCAACGTTGGATCATTCAAGTGTCCTTTTGTCGCCGAGTGCACCATCTTCTTGTGAGAGAATTCCAAAGAAACTAATTCAGTTTAGAGCCTGTAATCCCTCCCACAAGGGTGCCCTTCGACGTTTTCTGAACACATATGACTGGTCTACACTTTCTGATCTTGGGTCTTGTATGGAGAAACTAGACTGTTTCATGTCCATTGTTCAGTTGGCATTGAATATGTAAATTCCTATTCGCACCATCAAAGTTCATCACAATGATAAACCTTGGATGACCCAAAAAATCAAAGATTTGATTTCAAAATGTCAAAAGACGAAAGGCCTCACTTTTACGTATAAATTTTACAGAAACAGGTGCAGTTGTGAATGCAAACAAGCCTGTCGCCGCTTCTATGAAGAAAAAGTCAACAATAATGGAAACGTCAATCCAAGTAAATGGTGGCGCCAAGTAAAACAATTAGCCGGCCTATCGAAACCTAATCTTCTAACCAGTATATTTCATGATGGTGAGTTCCATTATGGCAAGGATCTAGCTGAGATAATGTTTCTTTTTGTAAATCAACAGAAGATATCCTATCACTACCAAGGGAACAAATCCGACTTTCTCCCAACACCTTGTTTGTTGACCCTGTACGATTATAGCATCAGTGTCAACTCAGTTGAAAAGGCATTGGCCCAAATCCAAACGAAAAAATCAATTGCCCAGATTCAATACCAAACTGGATCTTAAAGATTTTGCCTCCATACTTGCCCCTCCAATCACAAGCATTTTCAATGCTTCCATATCGCAATGCCAGGTACCAACCCTATGGAAAAGTGTGGACATCATTCCTGCACCGAAAGTCCCGAAACCTGTATCAATTGACAACGACCTTTGGCCGATTTTGCTGACTGCAGTTTTGAGTAAGATCTTGGAGGGCCATGTCTTTGACTGGCTATATCTTGTGTTTCGGAAATTGTCAACGAAATTTGAAAGGAGTATCAACAATGCATGTGTTGGTCCATTTACTTCACCACTGGCTCAAAGCCACAGACTCTCCAAAAACAATTGTCTGCCCATGTATGATAGACTTTTCTAAAGCCTTCGATAGAATAGACCACATTCTTTTGCTTAAGCTTGAGCAGATGAAGGATACCTGCTATTCTTTTAAAATGGTGCTAAAATTTTCTCTGTGACCAAAAGCAGCATGTAAAGTTGGGAAATACTAAATCTGGTTGGAGAGCTACACACACTGGAGTACCACAGGGTACAAAACTTGGTACACTATTTTCCTTGTCACAATAAATTATTTATGCCCCAATTATCCAATGTATAAGTACATAGATGATAGCTCATCTTAAGAAATTCTTTCACACCAGTTTCAGTTGGGCTACCTGTTCAAGATGGCGGATGTTATTTTTTAGCTCTGTCAAATTTGAACAGAAATTCTTAGTACTACAATTGAGATAAAGGGCTTTAGTACATTTTATTTTGCTCACTTGTGTGCTTTTGTATACCAGACATTGGCACTGGAAGTCTATCACATAGCCATTTAAATCTGACCAGTTTTGGGAATCTGAAAATACAAGATGGCGGTAACTGGTACTGGTGTTTTCGATGGCATTATACAGGCTTGGAGAACCTTTCCAAAGGATGATATGCTACGAAAGCTATCTTATGAGAACTCAGTTGAAGAACTAACAAGTTTAAAATTTGATCTATTGGGTAGATGTCAAAGATATGAAAATTTCCCGAAAGGTGACCCTTATTTTAAGACATAAACCCAAGGGTAACAGTTCTTGTTCAAGTTTAGAGGAAAGACTGTCAAGTGATATTTGTGAGCTGCTTACTTTCCTAGACACTAAAGTAGTTACTACTGTGATGATGAAAACAACCTGTTGCCTGGTCTTACCTTTGTGGCTCCTCCATTAGCAGTAGGGGCTTCCCCTTTACGCGAAAGTGGATGGTCGGAGTCAAAAGCAAGATAGCGACCTTTGAAAGTATGTTCTTGCTATACAAGGAGAAAGCTGGTCGAGAGATAACTGATCTTGTAAACAAAGTAAAAAATTTAACAGCTACAGTTATTGAACAAAAGAAAGAGATAGACCAGTTAAAGTCAGAGAGCCACAATTGCAAGAAATGAGAATGAGCATTGATGCCCTTGGAAAAAGTAATGCAACTGAATTACAATCCACCGAAAGAGGTCGAACAGATCACAATAATTCGATTGAGAATCAGTCACATAGAAGTTCCCGCACTAATGATGAAGCAACTGATTTGGAAAAATCTCTCAAAGAATGTCATGTTTGCAACAGATTGAAGAAACAGATCTTGTGCCTATACCCGATCAACCAAACGATGATTTGCCTATTTCATCGGGTACTCTACAACAACAAAGTCAGTCGATAAATTCATTACAAGAAAAGAGTATTCAAAGTCAAGGCAAACCTCCTGCTACCCATGACCAAATTCTGTGTACTAGGAGTTTCGGCACTCAGACAGCAGCAGTAGAAGATCAAACAGTTAAACAGCCTGGTGAAAATCTTCCACCCAGGGACTTTGTCAACCAGCTCAAGAGCTACAAGGCGACCCAAAGAGACAACTTTGAAAGCCTAAAACCTCGACATGATGAAAGAAAAATTTGAAAAGCAACAAAACCAAAAAATTCTCATCATGAGCAAGGCAAAAATCAAAAATCAATGAAGCCAAAAATTCCTACACAAGCTGAAAACAATAGGATCACTGAGCTGGAATGAATGATCAAGAATATGGAACAGGAAAATGAGTCTCTCAAAACAATTATGCAAATCCAAAAAAATGAGTTCAATCAAGCACTCAGTGAAAAAGAAGACAAGGAAAATCATCGCCCGTGGCAAATTTTCAAGCCAAAACAGACCATCAACTTGAAAGGCAAACAAGACAAAAGAAAACGTGAAAGGACAGACCAAAATCCAATTCATATAACAACCTCAAACCAATATGAAAGCCTTGAAAGCAAAGAAATCCAGGAGATCATGACAAAAACTGATAAGCCAACAAATGTAGAAAACAAGGATAAACCTAAAAATACTACAGAGAATTCCAAATCGACGTATATCCACCGAAAAAGCAAGGGGAGTACAGTCGTAATCGGCGATTCTCTACTCAAAGGTCTTTGCCAGCATTCAATATCAAAAGCAGTTAAGACTAAAACGACAGTTAAATGTTTTCCAGGAGCGAAAGTCGATGATTTGAATCACTATTGTATTCCAGTTTTGGCAACGAAGCCTAAACATGCTGCTATCACACACTGTGGAACAAACGATCTTCGTACTAAAAACCCGCAAGAAATAACAAGCAGATGGGGGCTTCATGTGATTTTATCGTGGAAAAATGTCCTGATATTCATATCATGGTATCATCGTTGATCACTAGAAATGATGACCAAGACAAAAAAGTCATTGAGGTAAATATGCGTAAATACGCTTAGCTTTCTACTGCATGACAACTTAGACAAGAAATGTCTAAATCAATCAGGACTTCACCTAAACAAATTCGGAGACTCTATTTTAGCAAAAAAATTTATTGAAACAATAAAACGTTTTTAACCTAGAGCCTGAGTATATTCCAAGCTGCAGCACACCAGTTATCATGCCTGAATATCTGTGTGTTTATGGTGATGATTTACTATCAAATGAAGCGAACTTAAGCAAAAATAAGCTGGATACTCTAAAAGGCTTTAGAATAGCTAATTTAAACATAACCTCTTTACCTAAATACATTGATCAATTAAGAACTTATCTTGTCAACAAACCAGTTGATATAACCAGGTTAGATGAGTCTATCAATGATGTAGAGGTTAATATCGAAGGATATAACCTGTGTAGAAAAGATATATGTAGATATGGTGGTGGTGTAGCTATTTACACTAGGGATGTTTTGAATGTGAGGGAGATGTGTCCGTTTGTCCCGGAAAACATTGAAGCTGTTTGTCTAGAAATCATCAAACCTAAATCTAAACAATATTGCTCACTACTGTTTATCGACCTCCAAAAGTTCTAATGCTAGTCTTATGGATGATTTGGAAAACTATTTTCACATATTAGATGAGCAAGACAAAGAACTAATTCTCACAGGGGATTTAAACTGTGACCTCTCCCAGTCTTGCAAAGCCATTCACATAGACTTATGGACATCCTGGAACTTTTTCAAATGAATCAAGTGATAACAGGTGGCACCACTTACAACAGGTAACACTGACTCATTACTTGACATAATTGCTACAAATGTCCTGATAAAGTAAAAGAAAGTGGCGTATTCCATTTAGGTATTAGCGATCACAGTCATGTATAAGATGTGCCTAAAAATATCGTTACCTAGTGAAAAACCCAAGATTGTAGAAAGTAGAAATTTAAAAAACTATAATATTAATGATTTCAACAACCACATTTCTCATTTATTGAGTAACACGGCTTGGAATCATAAAGATCCAGATCGATCATGGAATCAATTCAAAACTATATTCAACTATGTATCAGATATTTATGCTCCAGTTAAAACTAGAAAAGTTAGGAGCACTTATGCTCCATGGCTAACTACTGAGATTAGGTATGAGATGGAATAAGCGTGATTACTTAAAAAAGAGAGCAGATAAAAGTAATTCTAACAGCCTTCATCGAGTTTATCAGGCAAAGCGAAATGAAGTAAACAAATTAATTAGATCTGCAAAATTTCGATATTGTAAGGATAATATTGATATAAATAAACACAATCCTAAAGAGATGTGGAAAATATAGGGTCAGTGGAAAGGGTCGGTATTCTAAAACCACCACCATATCCGCAATTAAAGATGATCTGGGTAATACTATCCATGAGGAAAAGTTAATAGCAGACCAACTCAATAAATACTTCGTTGAAATTGGTCCAAAATTATCAAATAAATTGCCTGCCAGTCCTCATTTTTGAAATTTGAAGCCTGGAAATGCCATTTCCTGCGTTCTGAGCACTACATGTGACCATTAAATTTGTCCTCATTGTATTCATTTCTCAAGCAAAAATAAGCCGGAAAGATCTCAAAATGTAAAATATCGCTCGCATATATCTTAACATACGATACCGGTATGATACTCGTATCATATGCATATCATTAATTGAATACCGAAATACGCGTATCATCTACGAACGCGTGTATCATACGAATACGCTAATCATATGAACGCGCCCGCGTATCATACGAATACGCGTATCTTACGCATTACAAACAAATATCGTATATACGTATATACGCATTACAAACAAATATTAGGGCACTATAAAACACAATATATATATACGCGTATCATAATTCGCGTATTAATTCCAATACATGCAGGTATACTGTACATACGCGCACAAACACTTTAATAATAATAAAGCGAAGTTAATAGCGAACACTATGCAGTAAAAACTCAAATTAAAATATTAATGTGCATCTCTTATTATTCATAAGGCTTACCTGACTGGAAATGATTCGTTTTACTATCTGATTTTATTTCTACCTCGACGCATATATATTCATTGGCTTTAAGACGGCTTTCATTTCAAAATGCACACAATTGTACTGTGGGTTCCCAATAGCATGTTGTTGATGAGCCAAACACAAATATCAGATATTCCATCGTTCTGGAGCAGTAGCCAATTTCATGCCACCGTAGCAAACTATAGCATTTGCCCCATTCTGATTTGGTTTGCTACACGTTTGACCGTAACAAACCAATCAGAATGCCGTATATGCCAATTTTCGCTACGGTCAGATTCGACCTTAATGAATCTGACTGTAGCGAAAATTGATCATATATGGGCAACACACTACGGTGTATTTCTGAAGGATGATATTTTTTAAGCTACAGTCCATTGCGTAATGACCCGCAAACAGGCAATTACAAGCGTATTTTCGGACGGGAATTCTTAAAACAATTAACATGTTACGTATGAATGTCATCAATTTGTCAAAATAAAATGTTTTAAACATATAAAACTAAATAAAATAAAACCTTGGAATATAAACAAGGAAAGTAAACAAAATATTGCTAAATTATATTTTAGATTGATTTTATGATCCATGTTAGAACTGGCCTATGGAAAATCTGACCGTAGCATATGTTACAGTTGCAACGGTTTAAATCCGCCCCTGGTACAAAATATATCATATGTATTCAAATATCAGAAAAATGTAAAAAACGCCCTCCCGCCTCTGAAAATTTGCGAGAGTGTGACGCTAACCAAGTTTTTTTTATTTGGCCTGAGCATTGAAATGTTCCATTAATGAGATTAAAACTTTTTTGTGATTTTGATAAAAAATACCCTAACTTTAACAGGATATTTTACTGTAACTCCATCACCAATTCTGTCAAAAATTATGTCCCAATTATCTACATTTTCTAAAATCATTTTTCTCTAATAATAAATACTTGTTGTCCCTTGATTTTCTTCCCCTCCCATAAAATAAATATCTAAAGCAATCATGTTCAAAGTCTATAACTAATTTGTTATTACTCTTGGCCTTCAACTTTGTAGTAATGGCTACCCTTAAGAAGTCCAGATTTTAGCCCAATCTTTCTGGCTGGATTGATGGCTCGTTATAACTTCCGAAAAAAAACCCAATTACCTTACATTACATCATAAATGCAGTGCTACTATTTCACTGTGCTTAAGAACCATTTATGTTATAATGACCAACAAAATTGCTTATATTCCATGATTAAGTTTATAATTTGCGATTACACATGCCATGTTTAATGACCCATATTTTTAACAAAAATGTAGGTTATTATTGATCATGACAAGGTGACTAACAAAATTAAAATACACTATGTTGAATTCACGCAAAAATTTGATGAGTTGAGGGATTGCTATGATTTACCATTGTCTAATGCCATAAGTAGCATGTGACGGCGGTTTTGTGCTGGCAACATATCATTAGAGGACAGAAGCTCATGGCTCTTTGATCACTAGCAAGGAAAATAAAACATCAACTCTTCACAACAGACCACAACAAGAGAATCATCAGATATCAGAATTGAGGAAGTGTTGGAGCAAGATATTTATGACAGATACTTGACCAAAATTGGAGAGATAGAAAAGTTCAAGGGGAAGCAAATACACTGCGTGAACACAGTGTTGAAGATGAAGGTTTGGCCAAACTTTTAGGGAAAAAATGGTACAAACGGATTTTAAATAATAAAAACGGTGACTTTTCTTACATTATCAAAGGGGCAATTCAATTTTGACTCAATCAAAAGCCTTCAATAAAGGAATATTTGTTGGTTGGTAAACATCTTGTTGAAAATGAAATTGATTTATTGCTGGTTGCTAATATTTACATTTGTAAGAGGAGATGATGTGAATGGCTAGCACCTCGTTTTTCACACACACTTTTCAGTGTTTCATATGCTGGTAATAAACACTTTCCCATTTATAATATATTACTTATTGCTAATTCCCTTTTCAAATACCCATTTCTTATTTAATAAACGTATTAACCCATTGACTGTCAATGTGTCCTACTTTAGTACCAGTAATATATATTTAGCTGAAGCTTTTTGTGTCTTTTATTATGTTCTCAGAGGATAAGACAGATCCATACATTTTGTCCAATGACAAGTGCATTTTCAATCAACTGATCTAGTATATTAATTCAGTCATTATTCATTGCAACAAATCTTGCTCCACTTGTTTCCTAGGTTTGTAATGTGCTGTGGTGAGCAACATGGCTTATATTTACAATTGCTACACATGCAAGTTTTTTATTATGTCAACCAGTAGAACAGTTGCTGCAACTAAGCTGCCAAGCAACCAAGATCCTCCAAATGCTCCATGCTGATCTAAAAAAGTCCGTAGTAGTTTTGTCATTTAGGTTTTCCAGACATGGCTTGGGTAAACAAAAACAGATTAAACCAGGATTTTGGTCTGCTGGTTGAATTGACAAATATCCATTCCTGAGTCATTAGTTGAACTTAACATGTCTACAGAAACCATAAAATCATCCCATACCTGTTGGATTGTTTCCATATTTGGATAATCAGTTAAAATGTCATCAGTTAAAATGTCAGCAGTGTTTATATTTCTGAAAAGTTTTTGCCATTCCAGTTTCTTACTGTCTTTACAGACATACCAATGGAATCATATTTTCAGTGCATGATCTAGATAGCTTTGCCAAGCAGCCATGTGTTTATATTTTGGTGGTTCAAAGCCTTCATTGAAGACTCTTTTTGTCGATTGCATTGGCCCCGTCACAACTGCAGTATCAGTAAATTTATTAAATTATCAGAAATTTGCAGGAACAAATGCAATAAATCGGTCACAACATGGTCCAGGGGAATTGTGGGACATTGTACTGTGTAGCAGTAGATTCTTTTGTCGCCATTTCTTGAATCTGTTCTAGCACCACTATTGACATCTCTTGTTTCTCACAGGTGTCCTTCAAAGTTATCAAAGTCCTGTCCAACACAGTCAAAAATTCTTCCAAGTCACTTAAATTTTTGGATTGTACCTTTTTCCAATTCTTCAATGCGGTCAATGTCTTAATTTGAAGTCGCCTCTGACCTCCATATTTCTTTTCTAATTTTTGTTTAGCTCTCTCATAAGCATTAGAGGAAAATCCTAGATCTTTAACCAATTTAAGTGCTTTGCCTTTCAAACTGTTTTGCAGTCTCAACATTTTCTCGTTAACTGGTATGTCTGCATAGTCAACAGCAGACGTGAACGCAGCTTTCCACTGTTCGTATTCTACTTTGTCTTCCCCATCAAATGTTGGCAAGTCCACACCTTTTAATTTAATGGGCCCCACCCTGTGTGAAGTTGGGGTTTTTGAACTTGGTGCTGCTGGTGATGGTTGCCAGGTATAAGGGATACGTGGTTGTTGTCTCGGAATATATCTACTCATGCTGTCAAGAACAGGTGGTGGTAACTGGGTATGTAGCTGGTATGTGTTAGGGTTATATCTATTCAGAACAGGTTTGGAGGTTTGTTGCCATGGAAACTGAGGAGGATGACCTTGAGAGGAAAAACCATCACTTAGGTCAGGATCTGGGATGGGTCGTTGCAGGGACTGGGATGAAGTAAATGCTGTGGCACTTGGGTCTAGGATTTGTTGTGGTTGGAGGTGACCAGGGTGTGTCGCAGGTGGAGAGGTACTAGGGTCTAGGGTTTGTTGTGGTTGGAGGTGACCAGGGTGTGTCGCAGGTGGAGAGGTACTAGGGTATAGGGTTTGTTGTGGTTGGAGGTGACTAAGGTGTGTTTCAGGTGGAGGGGCACTAGGGTCTAGGGTTTGTTGCGGTGTAAACTGATTAGGGTCCATCTCATTCAGGGGGGTACTAGGACCTGGTACCTGTTGTGGTTGGAGGTGACTAAGGTGTGTTTCAGGTGGAGGGGCACTAGGGTCTAGGGTTTGTTGTGGTTGGAGCTGATTAGGGTCCATCTCATTCAGGGGGGTACTAGGACCTGGTACCTGTTGTGGTAATTGACTGTGGGAACATGTTTCATCAGAGTCATGCGCTGTTTTGGGGGTGGTATTATGATATCTAGCATCAATAATACAAACAATCTTACGTGCCTCATCTGTTCTTTGTTTTGCAAGTTCAAGTTCTACAGCTTTCCTTTGAAGCTCTTCTTCTTTTTGGTTTTCCTCTGCTTGTAATGTTAAGACTCTTTTGTTTGCTGCCTCTGTCTCTGATTGTTGTATTTCATACTCAGAATGGGTTGAGCCTGATGGAGCTATTGATTCCAATTCGCCCCCTTCCAATCTTTCTTTTAAATGTGTTTCCGCAGCTTCTATAATGACATCCACCTGATTGCCTATTTCATCAATTTCTCTTTCTATCTGTTCTACCTCTGTTTCCGATTCTGGTATGCTCTCGAATATAAACATTTCTTTCAATTTGTTTAGTAATTTTTCTATTATAAGAAATTCCGATTTGATTTTACTAATATATCGTCTAATTGTGTTCTTACTTGCTTTTGTTGTTGATAGGAGCTCGTATAATTTGTTCCTTTCTCTTGTAAGCCTTGTCTTAGCATTTCTTTTCTCACGTTTCAGTCGTTCTATACTTTTCAAAGTCCCAGAAGTATCCGCCATCTTGGATTTTTACGATCTTGTGTTTCGTTTTAATTGCCAAATTTCCCGATTAAATCCGGCTGTCGAAGGTCCAAATGTTCTCACCAACTTGAGAACGTAGTTTGATCTGCTGGTTCTTGCCTAGTTTAACTCAAAATCTCTATTTTTATGACAAATTTATTGAATTTTTAACCGCCAACTCGGTTAGAATATAAAAGTATAAAATCTATTTTCCCCATGTGTCCGAGCCCGCGATATATGGCGGGAAACTATAACTACTTCATCTTATCTATAGTAATCTGTTCGTAACACCTCCCTTAGCCAAAGCTATGTCGATCGTGACACATCCTTCGATTCCAATGGCATGGAAGTGACATTTGTCATCATAGATGCTGTGGTACACCGCTTCTTCATCTAGTTGAAACAATACAGGCTTTGCAACTTCATCAAACGTAAAAAATTAGACATCACCAAGATGATATGGCTTCCCCTCATCATATGTATTGGCAACGTCATCCCCAGGGCCTTTGTGGTGAGAAGGCCCTCATGGGAATCTGTATGGCCGAAAAATGGTGTTGGTGGTGTTGTGGGGCGTTGGTAATTTGTGCGAAGGCTTTGTAGTCGACTGGGCAAGAGCCCAAATCAGTCCAGCGCTTGCGTAGATCCCACGGACGAAAGGGGCGAAGGAAAACTTCTTCGTGCCCACTTTGTGCTTTATCGCTTCCCGCATGGCTGCCTCGATTCGTTGACTTATCCCCTTCACATAAAACAACATCGTATATCCGGCCGACGCCAGTTTTACGGCGAGGTTTTCCAAGACACCTTGGTTGTTCTCAAGCCATATGTTCACGAGGGCACGTTGATAGCGATCATAAGGCATGAATGGCATTCCGTCATCGGCCGTATCACATTCCAGATAGATCTGCGAAGAAGGAAAGAGAAAAATAAAGAGAGAAACAATTTATTTAGAACACTTGGAGTACACAGTGAAAATGGATAGTTACTAAAATTTAATGCAAACTGGCTGAAGGAATGATACGTTTGTCGAGTTTGCTATCAGCTTATTGAACGAATAGGCTGCTAGTTCATTGCTTTCCTCTCTAAATTTGATCGTGGCTCTTATTCTGCGTATGTGTGTAGCTTCTTTCTGTCGTATATGTCAATCTACGACAGGGAGAAGCCACACATACATGCAAAATGCACTAGACCCCCGATCTCAATTCTATAGAGGAAAAGAACTGCTTTTCTAACTTTTTTTATATAACGTACCTGCTTCGTCCAAGAGGAATTGTCAGCAGGCCACCCTGGTGATTCCTCTTGGATGAAACAAGCTGTAGTGGCATTCGATAGACCCGGATTCATGGAAAACAGGTATAAATATTAATGTGACTGACCCGACTGACTTGACCTTTTGAGATAAAAACTACGTATATGTGTTATATATGTGCTATATATTTTATACCTGTTTACTCTCGAACACCATCTGATGTACTGCCCGCAGCGACTCCACACCTATATGCCTTGTCAAAACGGCATGCATTTTCGTACTACTTTCTGCCTGCTTGTAGAAACGAACCGCACATGCCATTCCTGGGGCATTGTTGCCTAAGGTGCGTACCAAGATCTTGCGTTTTGGCTCCGCGAGGGTAAGCAAACGTTGATGACTTTTGTCGGTCATGAAAATGTCGCAGGAGTCTCCGTCGTAAAAGTGAACGCAATTCTTGTCCACTTTTACCATTCGTCCATCTGGTGGCCTGGGCTCGTTCGCCTTCCAGCACTTCGGGAGAGGATCGTCAAGCCTCCTGTTGTGCAGGTATGGCGACATGTATTTCGTTGTGGATCCCATCACGGCTGTTGGCGCGGCTGTCGAAAGCGTGGGTGGGGTCATGGGGGCGGCCGACTGTGCAAAGTGGTACGCATTCTCGAGCGAGGATGAACTCAACCCGGCGAACTTTGACTTGATGTTAATAGCTTTCATCTTGTTGTCCACACAATGGAGCGGGCGATCCTTGAACGTCAGAGGGGGTGTTTGCTAGTCGTCGCTGTTCGCCTCGTCCTCTTCGAGTTCATCGTAAAATTTGGGCAAAATACAGAATATTTAGCACATTGCTATTATATAGACACACGGTGAACATTCTCAACATTCTCGGCATGTTACTGCTCTGTAAACCTAGTCGATGAAGCGGCAGAAAACATTTGTTTCTATTTCTAGTCAATTTTTGTTTCGTTCCTAATTAATTTTGTTTTGTTCCCAATTAATTTTTGTTGTTCCGGGGTGAGGGTACTATTTTTTTAAAATGTTATTCGAAGCGCTTGTGTTTGAATTTTACATGATATGACATGACATGAAAATTTTTATTTGCAGAATCTTATTGTCTACATACATGACTTATATCATATGTCATTCACTATTTTTTAATATTCTATTTTGTTTTAGCCTTTGAACAGACGCTACTCTTTACGAAGCGCGCAAGAGAACGTCTGTGAGTTGGATGAAGATTTCTTGTTCTGGTCACATGGATTTTCCACGGATTTGTTGATTGTGACTGTACAGTGCTTTATTTGAGTAACATATGACAAATGAAGACATTTCATTTGTAAATTGATAATTGGCATGCGTCTAAAATAAAAACACGAAAGTCTTAAATTCAGAGATTTCCTTGGGAAATTTCTTCAAGAATCAATATTTCCTTCAAGTATATATTTTTGTGTTTTTATTTTAAACGAACCCTGAGTATCAATTAACCAATGAAATATCTTCATTTGTCATATATTATTAAAAAAAAGCACTGTCCAAATAGAGGCCTTTTCACAAATCTGTGGAAAATCCACGTGACCGGAAAAAGGAATCCAACTTACAGACGTTCTCTTGCGCGCTTTATCGAGAGTAACGTCTGTTCACAGGCTATTTTGTTTCTGAGATTTTAACATTTTAAGACTTGAAATGATGACATAATTTGTAAGTTCAACATAATTGCAAGCATCCAATAAACTATGCTGCTGAAGTAACTTTGAATGACAATAATAGACAAAAAGTTTCATTTACTGCTACTCATTGCAACGAAAAATCGCTTTACGATTTAAGTTTCTTTGTTTTGCAAACAAAACGACATCATCAGCTGTTATAATGAAATGTAAACGAAGCAAGCTAAGTAATTAAAATGATTTTCTTCATTGCTTTAGCAGGTAATCGCATCCAGAAAATAAACTGTTTCGTGTCATGTTATGCATAATAACATACTGAACATACAAATTTGGGAAATTGATAATTTTGTAACAATCAAAAGTGATGATTTTGGAGGCTTCTTCGATTTTGAAAACATATTAAACAATAAAATGATGGTGTTTAACACCGCGACATGTATTTCTAGTTCCTACTTAATGTACTCACGCATTGTAGGCCTTGTCGAATTGGACGCATGCAGTGCAATCGTCGCACCCACAATCCTCCAGCGATTTTACGTAGAGATCGTACTGCATGGCCTCGAGGTTGTCTTGCAGCTGGTTGAGCGTTGCACGGATCCTTCGTTCCTCGTTGCCATCGTCGTCCACGTGTCTCTCGTGCACAGCACGCACCATGCACCCAATTGTATGGCGTGAGCAGTTGGCAACGCTGTTGGATAACCCAGCAAGCCGAAGCATCTGCGTGACTATCACGGACAACTCACCGTCTTCAGCCATACGTACTGATTCGGCCTGAATCTCCTGCATGGGGGCGACAAGTCGCTCGTCCAGGCGTTCCCACTCGTTCATTTCCTGGAAGAACAGGAACAGCTCTTTGTGTGTTGGTGGGTGGTCTTTTTCACCTTCGCCCAAATGCTGGATGGCCATATCGCGTTTCGTTCCACTTGCCATGATCGTTTGCAGCCTCAACACTCTGCGGGGCTCGGGCGCTGGTTGCTTTGGTGGATTGACGTTTGGCTGGTTTGGTGGGCGTTGCTGGGGAGAAGGGGCGGTAGTTGTTGTTGGTTTCGCTCGCTTCGCCAGCACAATTTGTTTCTCCACCCTGTTTCGTTTTTGCCTGCCGGTGACATCCTCCTTGCATGGCAGACCAGGCCTTCCCTTACCAAGTCTATGTCGTGGGGTGTCGTCTTCCTGGCTGCTCCTGTTGACCGGTTCTCTCGCACGCCTTGGCACAGGAAATTTGGGGTGCTTCGGCAAGGGTCCTCATCATGCTGCGTCTTTCGAATATTGCTGCAAATAACGAAAACAATTTGCATTGGGTAAGGGAATACATGGGGAAAAAATGAAACAAAAACTTGTTATTTTTAATCACCTAAGGAAGCAAGTGCTAAAGCTATTGTGTGTTCAACAAAATTGAATGTATATGTAAAATTCCGCCTTGAGAGCTTATTAAACGTGTTTGAAAGTACATGAAATCCTCTTCTAATGTCGTGGTAGCCCTCAATTTTAGTTGACCAAAATTTCAGGTAAGTCGATGACCATTGTGATAATTTGGGTTGATGATATAATAATTGCAACAAATTGCACAGTTACGTTAACAAATATGAAAGGTAATCTAGGTAAGAGATTTCAAATGAAAGATATGGGAAAATTATCATGGTTTTTAGGCATAGAATTTATATGTGAAGAGGCAGTAATTAAGATGAACCAAACAAAATACATTTAAAGACTATTGTTGAAATTCAGTATGGAAAATTGCAAACCCAGATCCACTCCATGTGAGATTAACTCACATAAGGTAAGTGAGGAAAATTCAGTGCCAACTGATAACAGATTGTACAGAGAGATCATAGGCTTCATTTAAGGCAGTAAATGTACGTACTAATTGAGTTTTCTTCCTGTTTGTGCCCCCAGGTGGTCGCACGCAAAGGTTAATAAGCGTTGAATTAAGGTCATACGCAGTACAAACATGATGTGCATGTGATTCAACTCACTTTACACTATGTTTAGGGGGACCGCTGTACACTAGGTTTATCATCAATAAACATCAAGTATATAAATTGGCTCGGTAAATATAGCTTGACATACTTTTTACGCTGCTTTCACAGAGAAAACATCACTGAGTATTTGATTCTATTAGTATGAATTTTATAGCTGAGAAAATTAGCGAAGCACAAACCGTGGCTGAGCTCACAGCTTTGGAAAGTCTACATACTTTAAATGAATTTGAGCAGGGCTTAATATTCGAGAGAAAAGTAGAAATTATTAGCCGTTTGCTAGAATGGGGAGCGGAAAATGAACGAGTTGGGCTTACTGCAAATCTTTCGGATTCTTGGACGCTGGAGCCTTTGCTGCAGAACAAGCGATTAGGACTCGCCTCGGACTTTATGAATTCTTGGACATGTGAACAACAAGAGAATTTTATGACAGATTGGCAAGATGATGAACCTTTATTACAGAAAAGATCCATCGATGAAGTGAATGGCGGTGTAGGAACATCTGAACAGGTTAGCGATAACTTTTTTACCGTATCGAATGTTAAGCAAGTAAAAGTGAAAAAGTTCAACGCAATTGGTATGGATTATACAGTTCAATTTATGGACATGTTTGAGCATTTGGAACTTTCTCAATACCACAACTGTCTTCATGAAATATTTGAAAGTTTATTCAATACTGTCACACAAGATATTCCTATGCAAGATCAAGTTCGTTTTGTGTTGCAATCGCCTCAAACTAGAAACCCCCATTTCTCTTCCTTTCTTGTCTCGTCAGCATCTTACAACTGAGCGGGTTTTAGCTGAAATTCAGCGTGTGATTCAATGTAATCATGAATTTCGTTTGAATGATAGTGTCAATGTCAATTTAATCCATGTTGAAATGCCCAGCGGCAGTACCGGCATGAAGCGAAGTGAAATTAACTTGGAAAAGCATTTGATTAACAAAAGATCAATTGTTCGCATTCAAAACAAGGACAACATTTGTTTAGCTAGGGCGTTAGCCAAAAGTGAAAACGATAGTCGATATAGAATGATAATCAGTCATCGTAAACCACTTCAAGCATGTTTGGCTCGAGATTTGCATAAAAAAGCCAGGGTCGAGATAGGTTCTTGCAGTTTAGATGAAGTCAAACTTTTTCAAACGTATTTATCGGATTATCAAATCAATATCATTTCAAAAGAACATCAAAATTCTATAATTTTTTCCGGTCCCAAAAACAACAAAATGATTTATTTATTTTTGCATGACAATCACTATGATGTGATTACGAGTATGCCGGCCTTTTTTGCCAGAAAACGGTATTGTCATACCTGTAGAAAGGGGTATGATAAAATGACCGACCATTTGTGTGCTGACGCATATAAATCATGTCGTTTTCCAAATTGTCCAATTGTTTCGTGGCTGCCTTGTGCGGATTGTATGCATGTTTTTAAAAGTCAAGAATGTTTCGATCGACATAAACAACTGTAGGCAGTGCAAAATCTATTTGTGGTTCTTTAGTAAAATGTCCTGATTGTCATACTGTTGTAAAACGGGGTAGATTGAGGAAACATCACTGCGGCTTGACTTGTTGCTCGACATGTAAGGAATACGTTCACCTGGAGAATCATCAGTGTTACATGCAACCTGAGAAAGAAACACGGCTGTCAGCGAGGACACTGACCTTCTCGACCCCAAGGCACATGAACGGAGATGCCCCTCAAAGTGGGTACAACGTTTTTCGACTTTGAGTGTCGCCAAGAAAATGGAAATCATGAACCCAACTTGTGCGTAGTGCAAAACGAAGCCGGAGACGAGTGGGTATTCGAAGGAGATAATACAAGGAATGAATTTTGTGAATGGCTTTTTACAAAAGAACATGCAAACTGTATCGTGTTGGCTCACAACTTTCAAGGTTACGACAGGTACTTTATTCTGCAGTACTTACACAAGAATGGCATAATTCCCAAAGTCATTATGCGTGGTGCCAAGATCTTAATGTTAAATGTTCCAATGTTCAAGATTAAGTTTGTCGACTCTCCCAGTTTCATACCGATGAGACTCGCTGATTTTCCAAAAACGTTTGGTTTGAACCAGTGAACTCTAAGAGAACTGGAATGATAACTTGGCCGCCATCTTTGAAGTCACTCATGATGGCCGCCATGTAGGGAGTGGAAAATACGCCGCCTAAAAGATGTCTGTTTTCGACCACTAAATAGCTGTATTTTCAACAAGGAAAAAAGCTAAAAACTTTCAACAATACCTGAAATTTAATACAAAACATGTTTCCAGAACGTAGAGCAGTTATAAAGTTCTTTTTTCAGGAGTCAAAGTGCAAAGTTTTTTTCGGTACATTCAAACTTCTGTAATATTTTGAATATCAAGCTGTTACCCAGGAATTTTTTGCTGTTAGTGGATGTAAAATACTTAGAACTATCCAGGAAACCAGGTTTGAATCTTTAAAGTTGAAGACATTAATAGATAAAAAGTGCTTTTTCTTGCTGATTTTCGCTCAAAAACAACCTTTTGACTGAATTTCCCGCTCCTCGAAACTCTCCCCAGTACTTTTGAAAGTTAATTTATTGCTCGCTGAGCTTGCGAGAAGTGCCATCTTGGCTTCGGGCAAGTATGGGCATGTTTACCTGCAGTTAGCGTTCCAGTGTTATTACAGTTCACTGGTTTGAACGAACTATTTTCCCCACCCTATTCAACACAACCGAGAATCAAAACTATGTTGGACCCCTACCACCTACTTCATTTTACCATCCTGATGGAGTGAGTCCTGATGAGAAAGTTTTTGGAATGGTATAATGGTTTGAAAGAGAACAATTATGTGTTCGACTTCCAACAAGAGATTTTGACTTACTGTCGATCTGATGTGGATATATTACGTCATTGCTGTCTGGAATTTCGTGAGTTATTTCGTGATGTTACAGACATTGATCTGTTCGAGAAATGTCTCTCACAATTGCATCGGCTTGTAATCTTGTTTTCCGAAAGAACTTCCTGAAAGAAAACACCATGGCAATCATTCCCCCCTCACGGTTATCGTCCCAAAGACAAGCAACCCCTTCTGGCTTTCATATAAGGCTGAAAAGGAAGATGTCTACATACAACATGCTCGTAATGCAGGAGAAAAGCGTGTTGGCAACTATTTACTGGACGGTTATGATGAAGAAACCAACACAGCCTACAAGATCAATGGGTGCTTCTGGCACGGTAAGTTAACTCAAATAAACTCTTCCTTCAAATAAACACCGTGGAGTAAAATTATATCATTGTTTTTACAGGATGTTTGAAATGCTATGCTCGGGACATGGTAAATCCAGTCAATGGCAAGATGATACAAGATCCTTCTTCATCAAGCCACAGTGGAGAAGACCAGTTACCTGAAGGATCATGGTTTCAGTGTGATAGAAGTCTGGGAATGTGACATCAAGAAAGAACTCGAACAAGATGAAGATATGAGGAGTTACTCTTGGAATCCATGTTGTAAATAAAATATAATAATATAAATATAGTGCATGTTGTTTAAACAAGACCTGATTCAATAAACAATACAATAGTTTGCAACTTGCAATCTGAGACAACATAGAATAATGGCCGTGCCCATTTGAAATCTCATCTATGGCTTTTGATTGGCATTTATAAGAAGTCTTTAAACATGTGTGCTAAAGTTGATGCACACTGTGTTTATTAATATTTATAAGGTAGAAAATTTTATCATAAGCTTTTCACCTTGAAAATAAAAATAAAATAAAATATTTTTTAAAATACCACCCTCAACTTATTTTATGACCCTCGACTTTTTACCCTCAACCTCGACATTGGACCCTTGACACTCGACCTCCCACCCTTGACATTCAACAAAAACCTAAACTATTTTAAAATAGTCGCTTTTAACCAACCTTGCTTCATCTTGATTTAGCAGTTGAATGGCATTTCCACTTTTGCCTACAAACTCCCCCCTGGATACCTCTCTCTGTTGACCACTTCTTTGACGGTCTCCACACTCATATTGGTGATATTCATATCTAATGTCTGCACTTTGTCAATTTTAAGTGGCCGCTGCTCTCTACAGGGATCTTTGGTTACTCGTGGAACTTGCCATTCGGAAAAGACTTTGAAAGCCTACTTTGTAGACCTTTGTGTAGACTTAGGGACACTATTCCAATATCCATTTTTTTCTTGTTCAGATTTCGGCGGCCTGAAGCACTGCTTTGGAGGCATGTTGTTATTCACTAGTTTGCCCCAATTGAAGGACTTGATTGATTTGACACCAACAAAAATTATTGATGTTACACATTGTAATTAGTTATGCAATGTAATTCACACACTAACACTCACATATAAAACACACATACTCATGTTTTAAATGGTCCTTATATACAATATAAATTAAAGTTGAAGATTTAAATTTGATAGATGGAAATTTCAATGGAATTTACAATCGAAATTTTCACCCACAAAATCCTTTAACACTAGTTCACAAATTTTGTCCTGACATTTACTATAAATTAAATCACGGTTAATAGAAGGATTGGTTAGGCTAGCTGGACCACATGACAAATATGTTATTGTTCTCATTTTATTCATGTCACGTAACGAGATAGTGGGACGCTTTGCAGGAGTGTAATAGAAAATATATTGTTGACATGGTTTTTGTGATGTATAAATCTACGTATTTTCGACTCTACGCCTGATTTGATCACGGATTTGATTTATACTTCGATGTTCGGAATGATCTGATCGTATTCACAAGTTTTAAAGGTATTCTTGATTGGTTTTGAGATATAACCACGCTATGCTAAGTGTATATTTTATGTGTCATATTCCATTCTCAAGTGTTCGAGGATTTTCATACTTAAAGACGATACTTTTGGAGTTTGTCCGGGAAAAACTGCTCTGCTTTTGGTCGTGAGAGTTGCGGTAGACACAATTGCTAAGGCCGCTATTATTAAAGAGATCTGACGTCGGTGCGATCGTATTGATGCGAAACAAACAAATGAAGTAAATTTGAACTAATATTACAAACAAACGTATCAGCCCAAATCATGTGCCTATGCAGCATACTTTGGTATTTGCTATGCCAACAAGTCAACTCCAGACAATTTTACTGGTCATTGATAGTGATTTCTAGTTGATGTGTAGTGGACTATTAAAAGTAACATTTGGGATAGTCAAACTGATATCTGTTATTGAATTTTCAAATTAGTATCCTCAAAAAACCATTATATTGAAATTTAAGACTGTTGAAGAATATTTATTGTCTATCACTATTACATAATCTACCCATCAACTGGCAATGCATGCAGATGCACCTACTTTCAAATTGGTATTTTACTCTGAAACAATACAATTTTACTCATCAGTGGAAGAACTGCCAGTTAATGGGTTATTAACAACTATTGATATCCACCCTGGGATGGTTGTTCATTCAATTTGGGATTTGCAGGGTGAAGTTCTTCAATTGAGAGAGGACTGACTAGTGGTGAAATTGGCATGAAAAATCATATGGCCTATTGGCTCTGGGTTGAACACTTGTAGATATACTTATAGATACTGAATTTAAATACACTGGAAATAACAAATTGTATACACTGACTTGAAATGCACAAGTTTAAATTTCAAAGAATATTCTAAACCATTTTCACGTATGCTTTGTTCTAATTTTTATCAGATTAGCCCATACTTTGGTTCCATGCTAACACCACCCAATTTTACTTATCATTGACAAAATGTCAGTGTCGCTTGTTAATCCACTAGTGGGTGAGCTGGCAATGTGTCCAGCAAATGCACCCTACATTATATTTTTTTGAAAGAGAAGCAATTGTAAGTTAATGGTTAATTCATTGCGGCCATGCAGGGATGCCTGCCAAAACCTGCCTTCCAGGTTCAACATGTCTTAGGGGCTGATGACATGGGGAGTTTTCAGCCCGGGCTGAATTTCAACCCAGTTAACCGAGCTGAAATAGTTTCACGATTACATGACAAAGTTCAGCTTGGAGTGAGTTAGAATTTCAATTCAAACCAGGGTGAAATCTCAGCCCGGGCTGAAATGATGAAGTCTCAAAATGGAGGTATTCTGCTTCTTTGGAGAATTTAAGATGTTGTTCATGTCTATTATTTGATTTCTGCGAGAGTGTGGTTGCATTTAAAAGTAGAACAGATAGAAATAAAGCCACTTAAATGCTATTTTTTCAACCTGGGTTGAATTTTCCTGTCGATTACATGGCGATTTTCAGCCCGGTCAACCGGGTTGAAATTTTCAGCCGGGTAGCTTCAACCGGGCTGAAACTTCAGCACAAGCTGAAATTTCTGTCATGCAATCATTTGCTGTGTTTTAATAGCATTTTATCCTCAGGCTTCTTAATTTCAGCCCGGGAAACCAGGATGAAGCTCAGCCATGCTGAAACTCTCCATGTAATCAGCCCCTTAACAAAGTTTGAATTGTTTGGTTTGATAAAGCCTGTATGATGGCTATATCATGATAGCAGTGTAATTGCGAAAACCCAACCATCTAACCATAGAGGCATTTGTAAATAATATATTAGTTTTGGGAGTCATAAATTTGCCAACCCATTGTTATATTTTCAAACCTATGGTTCTATTGCAGAAGATAAATGAATTGTATATTTACAAATTTTATAAAATATATAATATCACTTTCTTTTCACTACTGTTTTACAGTAAGGCAAAAGCTTTACCACGTTTTGCATCATTTTCATACTCGATAATATAATCTTTGGCACGGTTGAATTCACCTGACTTTTTTATATCGCATCCCACATTGTTTCCAACGATTGAAATGTACTTTTCATAGTATAGCTTCTACAATGTCAATCAACTAATGAAGTAAATGTACCTTTATATATAAACACATAGATACTTCGTACAATAGATTCCCCATGACCATGTGTTGTAAACTGTTTTGAATTACTACATATATGCCTTGTAATTTGGCACTAAGGCCGCAAATTTGTCGCACACATACTGTAGCACGGAAAAGACTTCTCACTGTCGATAGGGCAGCAGAAAAATCAGTATTTAATACAACTGTTTTTCTTCTGGTAATAGTAACAGGGGCTTCAATGCTATAAAAATCTTCATCTATAAATGTACGTATTCGCTCTCTTGTTCATCTTGTAAACGATACCGTCATTTCCGATCATTGAAAATTCTCCTTGCTTTTATTATTACTGTTTTCAAATGTCTGCATCGATTAAGAAATCACTCCTCTTTCGATATCACTATCCATCGTTATTATAATGCTCCGAAAGATACAAAAATGCTTTTATTATCAGTATTAACCCAACACTTTCAATATAATTTCCTACAAATGTCAACACAAGCATCCCCCTATCTCGGCACGTGACATATTTTTCCTTTGTGCTCAACAAAGTTTGCCGCCCCCTTTGAAGTTTGCCGGCTAGCCTAACCATCCTCCTATTAACCGTGATTAAATATTACAATCAGGGTACTGGCAAAGAAAGCAGTAATGAACAACAGCTGTGACCACCTATTTGGACATAATAGTTCTCCACACTGTAAATAATCCAGTAAGAATTTCCTGAGGCACTGGTCTTCAATTGTGCAATCACCTCTCGTGTCTGGCCCAATGTGTCGATTCTTTGCAATGTCTACTGTGTAATAAAGAATTACCTTCCTTAAATAGGTTGAAGAATTATCTGCCTTAAATTGTCTGCCCTATATCAACGCCCATACCAATGGCTACTGTAGCAAAAATAACATGAGATGGTTTAACATTCGGATGTCAATTGAGCTAAAATCATTTCCTTCATTGTCAAGGTTCGTGTTGAATGATATTACACAAATAATCGTCTCTCTAGACTGGTATCAGAACCAATTAGGTAGTATTGTGCCAAGAATGTTCTCAAATAACTTGTAGGCAAACCCACACCATCTTAGTGGCAAATAAATAATTGTCGAGGTTACTTTGCACCATAACTTCCAGTAATTTACTTGCAATTTGCCTCAGTATAGTTTCACAAGATAAAATTTCATCACATTCTCTTAGTATCTTACTGTAAAAAATATTTCTTAGGTCTGGATTACCAACTATTTCAACAGCGTTATTGATCATGTTTTGCTCGCTACTCTGATTTAAATAAATGATTAAAAAATCCAGTCGAATTGTAATGAAGACCCAAGGTTTCGACACTCCAGTCTAGTGTCTTCATCAGGGGTGATCTAAAATTGCAATTGTGGCTTCTTAAATACCCAAGGGATGACGTCACCTGCCAATGAGATGCACATATTCCTCTGGAAAATAGGCACCGTCATCCCTATTCAAAGCATGATTACTCATATTTATATGCCACGCTTCTAGGCAAAGTCTTTGCCCATAGCGATTGTTTGTGGTAATTACTCTAGCGTTTTCCCACGCAATCTCTTGTTTGGTGTAACATACATGTTCGGCTAAAGCTGATTTTCCCTTGTCTAAAGTTGAAACAGCCTTTTGATGTTCTTTTAGCCGTGTACCAAACTGGCGTTTAGACTGACCCAAATACTCTTTCGCGCAGTCACCGCATGGTATAGAATATACATATTAGAATGTTAGGATACAACAGCTTGTATCCTGTTTGAACAGGAGCTTTTGGCTTTGCGAAAATACGTTATGCAATAGTTCCATAACATTCAAGGTGTCACAGAACCAATCAAGAGAATCTTAAGTAATTGTAATATTAAGGTTGCCTTAAAACCCTATTTGACTTTAGGCCATATTTTTGCCAAGCCAAAAGATCCTGTTAAAACAAATCAGAAAACTCATGCTGTATATTCTATACCATGCAGTGACTGCGAGAAAGAGTATTTGGGTCAGTCTAAATGCCCGTTTGGTACACGGCTAAAAGAACATCAAAAGGCTGTTTCAACTTTAGACAAGGGAAAATCAGCTTTAGCCGAACATGTATGTTACACCAAAAACGAGATTGCGTGGGAAAACGCTAAAGTAATTATCACAAACAATCGCTATGGTCAAAGACTTTGCCTGGAAGCGTGGCATACAAATATGAGTAATCATGCTTTGAATAGGGATGACGGTGCCTACTTGCCAGAGGAATATGTGCATCCCATTGGCAGGTGATGTCATCCCTTGGGTATTTAAGAAGCCACGATTGCAATTTTAGATCACCCCTGATGAAGACACTAGACTGGAGTGTCGAAATGTTGAGTCTTGATTACAATTCAACTGGGCTTTGTAATCATTTATTTAAACCAGAGTAGCGAGAGCAAAACATGATTGATATACCTGGTTGCAGTGAACAAACAAACTTTAAAGCATTATTGATATTAAGAGAATGTTTAATCGTTACTCTGCCTACGCTGTTACCTGTTGCAGTAAGAGCGATCATGACAGTATTTGGGAAATATGCACTCAACATTCCAAGCTGAGAATAGTCGTTTCTGAATTCATTGCCCCTAAAAATCAGATTTTAAAGAGATTATATATTTGTATGTATAAGGCCAGGTAAAAAATATGAGTATTTTCTCGTCCGAATTTTGAAAAAGAATGCATGCACTTTTTTTTGTTAAACCTTCAAATATTGCTCTTAAAGTTTACCAAAACGTAAATGTATAACAAAATAGACAAACAGCTACTAATGCAATATGGCACCAAAATAACAATATGGCATGAACAGCGGTGCAAAGTACCAAACAGCAAGTGAACCAAGAGTCCCAAACTTACTGTTTAGAGAAAGACCAAAACTTACTGTTTAGACAAAGACCAAAGTTATTTACACTAGGTCTGGCACATCAAATATTTATGTTTGTTTGTTTGTCTGTCCATCCACGAAAATTCCTCGTGGCTACTTGACGGGGGCGAATACTTTCACAAAATGTTTGTTCGCCACCGCAGCAATTCAAGTTTCAACTAAATATATTGTATTTATTGTATTTTATGATTCAAGATAAAAACAATAAATATTTACGTATTTTTATTATCGATCACAAAAATACAATAAATATAATATATCTAGTTTATAGGTCGCTGTTAGAGAACAAACGTTTCGTGAAAATATTTGCCCCATCAAAAGTGGCCACAAGGAATTTTCGCAAAGATTGTGCATGACTTTCAAATGATTTGTTTTTATTCCTATCCTGAATTTGTTATGGGAGGTTTTTTCCTTTCAAGTGCAACTAATGTTTTCAAATTTTTCGATTGGGACAATTCTACAATGAAGTACTCTTGGATACTGAAATGTAAATACATATGAAGACGAAGAAGTGCCATTTATCAGGCAGAGAATCGGTGAGCCATTAACTCATTCTCATCCAGTCGAAAAGTAGCAATTTTGAGTGGTGTTGTTTTAAATGCATATATCTTTCAAACTATACATAGTATGGAAACAGAAATTGCATCGTTCGAAAGAGGAGGTCTTCCACTTTCCAATGATACCAATTTCAATTTCATCTCGAGCTTGGTTAACGATTTACTCACATAAATTTGCATAAATTATGATATAAAAAATGTTGCAATTATGCATAAATGTATTTACCGGTTCAAATATGTCAAAAATGTTATGAATGTAACTGAAAGACCCGGTTGTGATCTACATGTACCAGAAGTTTCATGCATGTAGCATAAATGGAAGTATTTTTATTGAATTTTTTAATAAACTATGTAGTGGAGTAAAATTTACATTTTGTGCTGGCATCATCATAATTAGTAGTTATAAAAAAGTAATGTTTTCCAAGGCAGTAATGTTTGCTAAAGCAGTAATGTTTGCCAAAGCACATAATTGGATTATGTGGTGAAAAAATTTCCTTTATATTGTACTACAAAAGACCTAAGACTGTAACCAAACTGATATCAGATCACCACGTCATACCCAAATCTGTTGCGATGAATATCTGGACTTCATCCTGTATAAATTTCAAAGTCGCAATATAACCATTAGGATTGTCTGCAGCAACCCACAGATTTATCCCCCACATAGTAGGTCATCTAGCTTTCATGAACTGCCTAATCCCCAACCTATTTCTTGATTTGACAGACGTGTGTTTGTCTGCAACAACAATATTCTGTGACGGCTGGTACAGTTGTTGATGCAGTTTATTGCTGTAGTCTTTAGTACAGGATCTACCATATTCACAAACACCATAAGTGCTTTGTACCTAACCCGAGAAATTATTTCTATTGCCCACAAACCATGATATAAGGTAAAACACTCCAATAATTTTCAATCTCACTGTCACCCTTTAGCAATCCTGCATATACTGAAAGGCAATCAACCTCTCAAGGTTGGCGGACTGCAAGACCCTTCTTTATTAGTATCTGGGGATAACGTTTGAGTTATTTGTATGTGGGCATATGTATTGGTATGGCCAGGAAACTACCTCCTGTTCAAAGCATTCCCTTAGTAAAAGAGAGTCGAATGAACTCAAGCTCACAGTTCATTGAGCCAAATGAACTCAAGCTCACAGTTGATCGAAATGGATCCTGGACATGTCAGTGAGGAGCAAAATCTGGAAGAATATTCCTAGCGTCAGGATCATCATATCCGTCATGTACTATGGGGCCTAGTGGGGATGCTAGACAGGGAGCTTTCGAAACCTTGGTCCTAATGGCTGGGCTTCCCTCTACCTCTACTCATCCCCCTACCTTCACTTTGGGTTGGGGAGTGGGGTTCTCATGACTCATCAGAACTCTACTTCCCTGAGGCTATGAAACAGGAACAGCACATAGGAACAGGATCATACAATATATTCATTAGTGCAAATAAAAACTTTTTTATAGATATGGTGCCACTTAAAATTATAATAAGAGCCAAACTAGTAAAGTATGAATACTTGGCTATTATGTATGTATTACAAACAACCAAACATGTGCTCAAGGCTCATTTTACTTCGCCTAGGAATCAGAGATTTTTATGCCTAAAACACCATAAATTTCCATCGACAATATAAATAAATACCATTTATATTTGTCAGTTTCAGTATGAAACGATTATTTCAACACAAAAAAGCGAGATGAGGACAACTTGGTCGTACTAGTGAAGCTATACTAAATATATCATATATCATATATCATGGCGGACGAACAACAATCAACCAAGCGCTCTGCGCAAAATTCAAAAACTATCGACCTGTGTACACCTATTAAACCAGTCAAATAAAAAATTAAGAAAACCAACGCATCAGAGAAAAGAACTGAGGAAAAAGAAGGAGAAAAAGACGTAGATATGAGGCAAATTCATCAAATGTTCACTACAATGATGACGAAATTGGAGAAGCTCGATGCAATTGAAGCAGACATGAAGGAAATGAAACATTCCTTAGAATTTGCGCACGCTGAAATTGCCGATTTAAAAAAAGAAAACGATACCAGCAAAGCAAACCAAGCAAAGGAAAAAATTGAAAAGCTTGAGCAAGACAACACCACGTTGCGCAACAAAATAGTAGACCTTCAAGCAAGATCAATGCGCGACAATTTACTATTTTTTAACATCCCAGAACGTGACAAAGAAAACACAACTGAAATGATTCATGAGTTGTTAGAAACGAAGATGGAAATACATGACGCGCGTAATAAAGTAAAGATCGATCGGTCCCATCGGATTGGGAGAAAACGAGAAAGAAACCAAAAACCGCGTCCGATCGTGGTCAAGTTTAACTATCATCAAGACCGAGAGTACGTGCAGTTAAACACGAAGAAACTTAAAGGGACAAAGATCGGAGTATCAGAACAGTTCCCAGAAGAAATCGAAAGCATAAGAAAAACATTGTATCCGGAACTAAAGAAAGCCAGAGCAGAAGGTAAAAGGGCCAGAATAGTAAGAGACAAATTGATCATTGAAGGGCATAATAATGGGTCTTGACAATGTGTAACCTGAGTCCTCCATATATTTCACTAACTAAACACAGTTCATACTTTATAGTTAATTTCTTAATTCAAATATTGCACTATAAACCTTTCCAATGACCACACTTAACAATGAGCGCAAGAAGAAATGTTCGTCTTGCTTCAAAAAACACAAAAATCAATTGAATGTCTCACATGTATGAATCGGTTTCATGCTGTGTCTGCATGCACAAAATCATTCAACTCCAACATAGGTAACAATACGATTGACTTGTGCCAAAATTGCTTAGCTGAATCTTTACCCTTCCAAACACTCAATGATTTAGAATTTGAATTTACGGTTTTAAAAGGAATTAATGTGAGGAAAGATGAAATGGATAGACTAAGGCATTTGAAATTCAACCCTTTCGATACGAGTAATAATATTGCGTTATCGGAAAACAATGCAAATCTCGATAAATCGTCAAAAATAAACTGTGAATATTATCTACCAACTGATTTTAAAGAACAAATAAATGAAACAAACCAAAATAATAATTTTTCAATGATACACTTAAATATTAGAAGCATGATTAACAAATTTGACTCTTTTAAAGAATTAATATATTCATTAAATAAACCGTTTCAAATAATAGGTTTAACTGAAACGTGGCTAAATGAAACTAATGAAGATTGCTTTAAATTCCAAAATTATGATTTTGTAAATGTAAACAGGTCAACTAAAAGTGGAGGAGGAGTAGGTATTTATATCGCAAATTAACTAAACTATAAAATACGCACTGATCTAAACACAAGTATTGAGAATGTAATTGAATCTGTCTTTGTCGAAATTATAACAACTGTAGGTAAAAACATCATAATAGGTGTAATATATAGGCCACCAAATAATCATTTTGACTCATTCGAAACTGAGATGAATCAAATATTAGGGCAAATAGACAAAGAAAACAAATTATGCTATCTAATGGGGGATTTTAATATTGATCTATTGAAATCAGAATCTTGTGATTATACCATCAGATTTCTTGAACAACTATTCACCTCATCATATGTCCCACTTGTGCTCAGGCCAACAAGAATCACTCAGCATACCGCTACATTAATTGACAATATTTTCACCAATGATATAGAAATTATAGAATCAAGCTCAAATGGTTTAATTTTTAGCGATATCTCGGATCATTTGCCGATATTTCATATACGAAACTCGAAAACGTATCATGAAAAAATTCAAAAAAATGAATTTACCTGTAAAAGGATTGATGCCAATATTCAATGATGCCAATATTCAATCGTTTACAAACACAATCAAAAATGTATCATGGGATAATGTACTTTCTAAAAACAACATGGCAGAGTACTACAATGAATTCTTTAACTTACTTTCAATAGCCTATGAAAAAAACTTTCCATTAAGAAGAAAAGTAGTAAAACGAAATATTGACAAAACCCGAAGCCCATGGATGACAAAATGTATTGCAAAATCAGTTAAGCAAAAGAACAAGTTATATAAAAAATACCTTCAATGTCCTACAGAAAAAAAGGAAAAAATATACAAACAATATAAAAATAAACTAAATCATATAATAAGAGCGGCAAAAAAGAAACATTACGAAGAACAGTTAATAAAATATAAACATGATACAAAGGTACTATGGAAAACATTAAATGAAATTATGAATCGAAATAAAACAAGTAGTATGTTACCAAAGGAATTTATTGGAAATAGTCCTGGAGAAAAAATTACCGATCCAAAATCAATAGCAAATAGATTCAATGATTATTTTGTAAATATTGGCCCAGGACTTGCAAAAAAACTTTCGAATAGCACAACAAATTTTGATAAATATCTCACTAATAGCTGTAAAGGAAGCTTCTTTATTAATCCAATAACTAAAGATGAATTAGAAAATGAGATAAATAATTTGAATTCCAAAAAAAGCCCTGGATATGATGGTATAAGCTCTCAGGTAATCAAAGCGATTGCTACAAAAATTTCTGAACCACTTTCACACATATTTAACTTAACTTTTCTTTCTGGAACTATTCCTGATGATCTAAAAATAGCTCTAGTTACCCCTATTTTCAAAGCAAACGAAAACAATGAATTTAAGAATTATCGGCGCATATCTGTTCTCACTTGTTTTTTTTCTTAAAGCTTATGTATAAATGCAGAAGTCCCGCTATTTTATGAAGGTGGAGGTTGTTAATATTCAAACCTTTCTGATGAAGCTTTCTGCGCAAGTATTCACGACGGCGACAGTGGTAGGTTGTTATCCATACCATATTTGATATTGCTTTTGTGATTTGTATACAATGGCTTCAACAAGCATGATGAACCTTATGTAAAGCCATAGCGGAATTTCATTTCATTTGGTGCTTTTAGCATTATATATGTGGTGCTTTTATCTATATACGAGGTGCTCTCTACATTATACGCAGTGCTTCGAGTACGAGCATTATACGCGATGATTTTGACATTATATATTGGCTACACGCAACATTATATGAGGTGCTTTTAACATTATATATGCGGTGCTTGAGACATTTCATAATATACACGGTGCTTGAGACATACGAGGTGCTTTTAGCATTATACACGGTGCTTGAGACATTATACGCGGTACCTTAAGCATTGACTGTACGCAGTGGTTTTACCATTATACGCAGTGCTGTAACTACTTGCTGTGATTTCAACATCATACGCGGTGGTTGAGACATTATATGAAGTGCAGTGATTAATTATTCGTTGTGCCACAGACTCAGTGCAGAGGGCAATATTTTTGCCTAACACAGCACTTCTCTGAGCTCACACAGATCTTCTCTGAGGCATCTGAGCCAGATGGCATTTTTTGTATTTTATGAAGGGAAAATACTCCTGTTAGAGGTGTATGGAAACTTTATTTAGTGACATCCTTCCATCCTCGAAATCGCAGGAAATGCCATTTCCGAGGTTCTAGATTTCAAATTTTCTGAACCCCCTCTAGGAAGGTCGCACCTTTTTTTAGCCAGCTACGCCACTGTATATTTAGTTGTCTACACAATTATCTAGTTTCTTTCAAAACATAATTTTTAACAAAAAAGAAAAGAAAAAGAAACAAAACAAATTTTTAACAACAAAAAATAGTGATTTAATTCAAATGAACCAGTACGGCATCCTAGTAAACTATATTTCGAAAACATTCCAGGTACCATGATAGTATTGAAACCGAGAATCATGAGGAATTCGTCGACGGACCTGTACAAATGGAAGGGCAGGCAGCGTCACTGCGGTAGAACAGAGGTGATTGCACAAAGCTTGAGAGCGCAATTTTCCGGATTTAGCATTTAAAATTTGCAAAGATGCCACTACTTTTCTGCGGCCACGCCCGATTCAGTCGTCCAAACGTAAGCCTCGCACCGCTAAGCGCTGTGTTGGCTACAACTTTGAAATACTTGGAACCATTCCTCCAAGAGCAAAAGCTACATGACCCAGTCCCAAGTTCCTGGAAAATCCCAAAAGCAATTCCCACCGAACACCACCTGCAACACATACGAAAAGTCTCTCCATGTGTGCAATGGTGATTCCTGTGAGATTACGCTGTCACCAGACGACCAAGACACCGATCTAGCAAACTTGGCCACTTGCAACAACACAATCAGAATTTGTATGCCACATTCAGAAATCCCTGAAACAGAAAATGCAGTGTGCATATACAAACATTCAAACAAAGCCAAGAGTCCACACATCTTTCTACTTTTCTGACAAGGCAAATCGGAATAGAGTGTTTGCAAGCCGCACGACAGATTGGTGTATGAAGCAAACAATGCTTTTCTGCAAGTGAAAAGGGACTTGCGTGGAGGGCTGTCAGTTCCACGAGATCCTTATGGATGTAGGCTCGCGCATGTCATGTTAGAAAACTTGGAAGGCTTAAAAGAAAACCTCATGGAAAAACTCATGTCTCGGAGGTTTACTCTATCATTTTACACCACGGGCATAGATCTCACCATAGACACAGTGATGAGAAAAGCCATCGACAAAAAGAAAGGAATATTCACCCTCCCGGATGAGGCATTTACTTATCCATTTAGACCATGGGATGTGTGATGGTACCGAAGATGGGGTGGTGCCATGGGTACCGAAGATGGAGTGGTGCCAAACAGCGAAACCACTGACAACTTCTACCTACTACCTGAAAGAATTGTCAAGAGAAGGCCAGGCTAAGATCAACGGTAGCGACTGGAGGAACATAGAATGCCGACTGGATGAGAAATGCAATGCACAGTTCAAAACTGTTGGCAACCAGATGGTGATCAAAGTGAGACAGCCATTTGTCCAGACTTATGACCGAGTTGAAGTGTTTGTTAATTATGGTGGCCTGAAAGAATATTGGATTCCTTTGATCCTGGAAAATCAATCAAACAATCTGTTTCCACAGCAAATGACCAAAATTGTTCGCTGGCTTAACAAGACTTGTGAGTGCAGCTGGACAACCACTAAGCAAAGAGATTGGATCGTGTCTGTAATAAAATCACTGTAATTGTCAGAATCAATTGAGTTTAACAAAGTTTCATTCGAATTGTCCAAAATGATTCTTATAAAAATATCTTTATGCAATGTGATTCACCTTATTATTACAAACCACCTAACGCCAATGTAGCCACTGTATAATGCAGGCATTCTTTTTCCACAGCTTTGTTTTCTGGGTATATGTTAATTAATAAATAGCAAAGAATAAAACAATTTGGGATAATTTGGCTAGGAGTAACCTTTCTCCTAGCTGATTTATTGAAATTAATAAAACAATAATTAATAATATATATGTATGAAAATATTAACATTTTGCCCAGAAACAGGTGGAGGCAGATTATCGCCCATCTGATTGTCATGAATTGAGATAGAGTATGTACACATATTTACTCTGAGTTACAAGGTCAAGTTCGTATTAATACTGGATAGTGTTATATATATAGTAAGTGTTAATTAAGCTGAGAGGAGGTCTGGGGAGGAGGTGGGTGAAATTTAATGTTGATCTGTTCACCGGTACACTTGTAGTTGAATGACACTCATGGCCAGAAATGAGGGGCAGTCAGCGAAATGTATTGCGGGCACAAAAATTCGCTAAATTCTGGAGCGTCAGCATAATACAGCCAGACATTAAAGGCATCTCTTCGGAGCTAATTTTATGTCAGTAAAAGACTGTTGCAACTATTTCCTTCTTTACAATCTTTTAATTGATTGAACACAATAGTTTCTAACCCCAAAACTACAAAAGTACATCAAAATATAGGAAATTTCACAGGATTTAAATTTGACTTTGGTCCAATTTTTCCCCTATTTTGGAGCCCCCTGTCCTTTATAAACAACAATCAGTGGTTGCACGTACAAATGTTTTCAAAATGGTTGACAAGAACCCATGACGACACTTTTAAAACGTTCGTAGTTTTTGGATTTCGCAGTGCTTTCTCCAAAACACTTGGTATTAGCTTACAGTTCTCATGAAATACACGCTATTTTCAATGCGTTTGGCGCAGCACGTACAAGCTAAGATGAATCTAAATCAATACAAAAGGAGAGATCAACTGTCGTACAAGAAATGTAGACGTAAACAATTTGTCTTGGAGCAACACTACACTGGCCTCAACTTAGTAAACAATGGGGATTTTACTGTACTTAATAGGAGTCTACATTGCAAGATTATACTGTAAAATTGAGTTACTCGGGCGGAATAATGGCAAATCGTGACACATCAACAGTTTCGGGGAATACTCGTCAAGGTATTTTGTACATTTCTACATGTAAACACTTCGAAAATTATATTTTTTTTCAGCATGTGCATCACATTTGTATGATTATAGTATTAATTCTTAGCATTTCCGCCATCTTGAATTCGCAAAATTGGTCAGTTGTGCGCATAGTTAGCAGCCATACTGTCCCAAATTTCTGGCCATGACTTGCTTTGCGTAGCTGTCCATTTTATAATGATATCAACCACACCTCTCACCCCCTTGCAAGCTTTTCACGCTCTATTTTAAGTATGGTGCCAAGCTAATAATATTAAGAGTTTTAATCTTTGTAATGGCTTAACACCTACTTCACCATGTCTAGCTCTTGCTTATACAAGCACCTTAAATAAGGCGATTTTACTCTGATAAATCACATTACATAAATTCCTTATTTTCTGCGCAAATATTTTGTTTTATGCAATGTGATTCACCTTATTATTACAAACCACCTACCGCCAATGTAGCCACTGAATAATGCAGGCATTCTTTTTCTGCAGCTTTGTTTTCTGGGTATAGCACCCAGGTCAATTGCACAATACGCACTACATAAGAGAATATACGACATCGCCCTTGCTGATGACATATCGGTGCAATGCGAGTTATGCAACCAAAGGGCGCTGACAGATTGCATGATTGCCCTTGCTAATCACGCTCAAAATCATGCATGGGAAATTTCAGATATATGAGAGGTTAAGATACCCCGGTTCCGGTTTACGGGTACGAGTATCGCCATTTTGTTTACCAATTTTTGCTGATGTCAGCATTTTTACCCGTAAACCATACGTTTTCCCCACGGTAAACCATGGTCTACACGTAAACGACAAACAGGTAAATTTCAGACAAGAAAGTGAAGGCCAGTGAAGAATTGGTCGAGGAATGGAAAAGCGTGTAAGTATTTTCATCACACGTAAAATTTATTTAAGGAATAGCATACTACAAGATAGCTATTTTGAATGACTTTGTGTGGTTTGTAAATATTGTATTTTAATATAGTATAAGTAATGAACGCCATAGTTCAACCATAGACGGTTCGTAGTCGCAAAAAGTATATCTAATTCTTCAATCTTTATTCCTGTTTTACTGAACCAGAGAACTTAAAACAAGTTACCAAAAAAAACCTAGTAAATAAGTAGTGAAATATTAAAGATGGTAGCTACCAGTATTGCATTGAAATGGCTAAGATAAACATTTATATGTGAACAAATAAACAACATGAGCCTGCTTTTTAAATTGCTTTGAAGACCATGTTCAGATGGCATGCTCACCATGATGTGGACCTGCTGCGAGAAGTGGTAGCAGTTCGGCCGAAGTCTGCAAATGACTGGAACACCATAGCGGCCAATTTGCAGAATGCTTGGGGCGAGGAAGAAACACAAAGAAGTCCTATCAAGGGACGTTCTTGTAAGGAGCATTTTGATGTCCTGTTAGCACACCACAAAGCTGGAAATGCCTCAGCATTAAAGAAGTAAGTATTACTATTTTGTATAATAATTATTGTTAGGGCCATTCCATTTAATGTACACACACCCCTATGGAGGAGGTCAATAAAATTTGAACCCCTAAGAAAAAAAAATAAAAGTGCCGACACAACCCCCCCCCTGTCACCCCAGAAATTAAGAACTTTTGCCTTACCCCTCGGAAAAAACGAAACGATCAAAGGATGTTGATGCACACAACCCCTCAGAAACGGTTTTTTCAAGCCCCCTCAGAAAATCTTGTCCATAGGCTGGAGGGGGTGGGGGTATATTAAATGGCATGGCCCTTATTAATTTTATGTATCTTATGGATTAAGGGAAGTAATAGCTACAAGGGTAAAAAACATTGCATTCAAGAAGCCCTTTACCAGTTACTCATGAATTGATCTAGAATGAGAAGGGTAGGGAGTCTTTTCCATTCATATCTTGTTTTCATATCACAGGTCTGGCACTGAGGAGCAATATGGGGAATTGCAGCAACTCCTGGATGATGCATCTGCATATATCACTGACATGCAGAATAAAAAGACAGCACCTAAGGCGAGAAAACAGTTACAAGAAGAACTGGATAGAAATAATGCCAAACAGTTTAGAGATGATGCAATGGTTGCTACGAGAGAAAGTAAGTTAATAGTAGGGATTAATGCAGGGGATAGGGGTGGTGGTGCAACTGAACAAACACTAGTATTAGAATACCATAATCTGTTCTTACTTTTTCCAGGCCCTTTGGAGGGGAGGAGGTTATTAGAGAGGAGGGCTTAATAATTTTGTCTAAAAGGGGAGAGAACTTATTATAGTTGGAGGGGGAGGGGTCGAGTGAGGGTGCTTATGGAGAGATTACCAGGTGTACAGTGTATTTTAGTCTTGTAGAATTTAGCATATTTACATTTCATATGAAATGCCAGATCAAGAGGGACTAATAAAGGACCTTTATGAATGGTGTGATGACAGTGATGAGCACTTGTCTTACAATTAATACTAAATTTTGTACAGAAAATTCAAGGGCCAGAGATTCAGATGAAGAAACTACAGGGCCATATAGGTTAGCAATTAGTCCATTAGGGCAAACAACACTCTAAAGAGAATTTTATGTCAAGTAAAAAAAAATTGAAGTTATCTATTAAGTGCAAAACTAGACAGAGTAAAACAATAAAGTAGGGTGCAGTTGAGTGCATTATGACTTAATGGTAAAGGAACAGTTCTTCTTCCTTAGAATTGTAAACACACCTGAAATTTTAGACCATGTATGAACAGAATTCTCTGATTGTGAACAGGTCTGCAGCATGGTCACAAGGTTCCATCAATGAACCCCCAACAATTTTGTAGCGGACCTCCAACAGCATGGATGACATCAGAAAACAGCTGTGGATCAATCCAGTTCTGGTTAAGCTCTTCAAGCAAGTGTCGGAAGCGATTGTATATATCGTCGAGTATCTATACAAAAACATACATTATGGGTCATAATTAATTAAAGTTGAGGTTGCTGCAATCACAGACCTAACCCAACCCCTGAGAATACAAAACCTGGAGATGGAATGATGGATATAGAAATGGGAGAAATGGCTGGCTGGACTATAGTGTAAGGCAAAATGATTTCTATTTGACAATGGTATGTAATTAATGCAATCACATGATCCTAAAATGAAACCCAACAATATTTAACACTTATTCGCCAAAGGCTCAGTGATTATTGGGGAATATTCACCAAGACAAAGTCAAGGTGAATATTCCCGATAATCACCAAGCCTGAGGTGAATAATTGTTTTAGTATTTTTACACAAGTCTTTTGCATTTTTGGGGAGACTGGATTTATTTTATTTTCCATTATTTATTATTTAATAACCAGTCACTTCCACAAAACGGCTAGCCGCCATTTTCCAAATTTCACTTTTGTTATATTCACATGTAGGTGAATATAACAGCTTAATACGTAAAATTTGACCAATCAACTTGTAGGATTTGTTATATTCACTTGTGCAAAAATACTAATCATATATATCAGCCATTTCTAAATTTAACCAATGAATTTCAGTAACACTACTAAATATATTATATAATCAGGTCTGTATGAATGTACCTCATGAGCAGTCATACTCAATTCAGGCTCAGGTCTTCCAAATAGTTGGCAAAGATCCAACAGTCGATTTGGATATGTCAGTCGTCTGAGCAGCAATAGTAATGCCTCCATACCACCAGCTACAGTACCACTTGGGCATCGGTACAATTCCGGAATAAATAAATGTGCCAAAAGGTAAATAGCTTCCTTCGTATATCTGTCAGTGAAACAATAATATTTTATGACCATTTTATGACCAATATCATTTGACCATATTTCATGAGCGCGGGGACTCATGAGGGGAGATTTGTGTGTAAATTGAAATAAAAATATGAAAAGTGCGAAGCCAATCACTAATGGTTTTTATACGTTTTGATTTGGCGGTCGGCTCCAAGACAAGAGACACAGGCTGACCCGTTTCAGAAGGCCGAATATTAATCTCGTAACGGGTTGTCGGGTCGGGATTGCTAAGTAAACTACCGAAATCCACAAACTCATTCCAAATTTTTACTTTTATTTTTTCGGGAACCCGAACATCCAGCGGCAGGCTGGTAGAATGAAAAGGTTGTTGAGAAAACAATTCCGTAGAGTTAGGAACAGTAAAAGGAAGTGGCTGACCTGACAGACTGGAATGTGTTGACGCAATGGCATCGTTGACCAGGTTTTCGGCATGTGTCAAAGAAGAAGCACCCCCTCATGAGGAAAGATTGGCGTCGCTGCAGTGGTCGGTAGAAGCGTCAACAGCTGTTGGGTAACTGCAGTTGCCACTGATGAAACCAAGGTCGAGATCAGCTCAGCAGACAAGGATGGTTGGCTTACTATCGGTGCGGGCGACACAATTGTTGTAGCCGCAGGCGATGTTGATGGTAATGAATCAGCACCCTGAGAAATAGCAGAACGAGACATTCCACGTGCAGTCTGCGAGCGTAGAGCAGGGCGAGCTGCAACTGCAACCGCCTTGCACAGAGTTCTGTGGTCTGGTGGGAGTGGCAACACGCTTTGAGCGACGGATGGAAGGCATTCTAGAAAATAAAACTTGAAAAGGCAGAAATATATTCATCATGAATTATCAAAAACAGCAAAACTTAGTGTGATGTAGAATAAAAGCATACTATGAAATTGTGAAGTTTCCAAATAGTATGAATTAGAAAGCAGCAACGCATATATAGCAAAACTGTCATAAAAACTCTTAAAATTATTGAAATATTCCTATTAAAACGTCAGCAGGAATGAGCATGGCAGATCGTAATTGATCGCCACACCACTCATCCTATGGCCAACAAATGACTCACAATTCACGTGAGAACAAAAACAAAACCACACATGTGGCTATTAACCTAAGAGTAGAATACGCATGAAATAGCAATGCTAATACCAAAATATAAGGCCTAGAATACATGCGTTCAGAAGAATACGCAAGAAAAGACAACGCTGAGTTTAAAGCTATCCTAGGATAAATTTGTACACTTTTAGACGTACAAAAAGATGAATAGTTTTATTTTGAACACAAATATATTGCCCCCATTATGGAGGGGAATTAACAACAAATGAAAATTGAATGCATCATGTAACGTGGTGAGTAGGACTACAACATGCTAATAATATTAAGAGTTTTAATCTTTGTAACAGCTTAACACCTCCTTCGCCATGTCTAGTTCTTGCTTATACAAGCACCTTAGATAAGGCGATTTTACTCTGATAAATCACATTACATAAATTCCTTATTTTCTTCGCAAATATTTTGTTTTATAAGATATTTAATATACCAGCAACTAATTTTTTGGAGAAAATATTGAACATGATACTGTATATCCAGTCAGCATCTTTTTTTATTGAAACATAATTTTATACCTAAAATGTCTTGTTGTTGACATCAGAATTTCAGAATTGACATGCATGTGCCGTTCATATTAATGCGTATTCTGTGTTTGCTAGTTTGCTCTGTAAAAAAGATGGCCAAATTTTTATCCGATTACAATTTTAGGGTTGGTCAATAGAATACAAACAACTTCTACTCTGTAATTTGTTATCCCAGCCTTGTCATGTGACTGTTTTTCTACACAGCCCTGCTAATTAACAGGCAATTCCTTTAAAGGTGGTTGATATTGTGAGGAAATAATAGTATGCGAAATTTATGTAAATTTAGGTTTTCTACACAGACCTGCTAATTAACAGGCAATTCCTTTAAAGGTGGTTGATATTGTGAGGAAATAATAGTATGTGAAATTTATGTAAATTTAGGTTTATTAATTAACATCTGATAGTATGCAAATGTGGGAATTTAGGAGTATAAATAGCAGACGTGAGTCACTGAAAGAAAAAGGTTAGATGAGTCGCCAGCAATGAAAAGGAAAAACACGTACACAGACAACTACAGAAATCAAGAAAGTCTGGACGGCGGCGGGTGCACAAATTTGTTAGTGAGAATCGTATCCAGCAAGGGACAACCATTGAAGACATTATAGTCTGTTTGAAGCTGGGAGTATAACAATTGCGGAGACCAGTTTATCCTCAAGGTGTCTGTTGTCAAAGAACCGCATGGTGGAGCAAGTTGATGAGCAATTGAGTAGGCAAATTGCATTGGGCCAAAAATTGAGGTTGTGAACAGTGGTAACTACATCAAGGGCTAGCCGAAGACAGGAAGATGAAGCAGTGGTATGAACTCAGTCTGACTTTTTTTAGTAAAAATCATTAGCTTAGGTAGGATTGTCTTTTAAAATGTTAAAAGTAATAAAAAAATATTTTGTATTGTTTATTCGGTCTGTGATTCTTAGTAGCACTCACGTTGACGATTTTAACTTGTCACAGATATTACGTACTAACTTGTAAGATTATGTCTAGTAGAACTTTAAACAATCAAACTTGCTTGTGTTGCAACATACTAGTGAACTTTAATGAAATATGTTGTTACTGGATAGAAAACTTGTAAAAACAAAAGGTTATATAAATGTTCAGTCTGTTTTGGACTTTTGTATTTTTGTTGGTATAACATGCCTGAAACAATGACAACACTTGTCTGCATGGATAATTATGTGTTCTTTGCAAAATGCATGTGGTTAAACCATAGAAATATTAGACCTAGAATGCGTGCTTGGTCATCAGTGGCATGGTGGCTGGGGGGCCATGCCTCCCAGCGATGGTTTCAAGAGGGGCGCCGAAATGCCAGTGGGGCGCTAAAATTGCCAAGAAGTGCCTCCGGATTATTATGATCTATTTTAGTATGATCTATTACTCCCTATTATGATATAATATGATATATTATTATGATATGATATATTATTATTATTATTAACTCCGGATTAGTATGATCTATTAAAGTTGATATATTTTGTGATTATTAAAATTGTGACGTTGAGACCCAACCGCATCAGAACATTCCAGACTTTTGATATTTGATATGTTACATTAGACTGCTAGTGCTTTGTCACGCTTGTGTAAGCTTCACGCTTGCATAAGCTTGAGCTATAAATAGCATAACAAGTAATTTCTGATTATAAACATTATATAACAATCTAAAATACGAAGACTTTAGACGAAACACTATATAAGGGCGGCTCGCTGAAATCGAAACATGTGTTAAACTTATTATATTCAAGACTCAAGCAGAACGTTTTATATGTACCAATGAGACAATCGTCTGGCCCTTTTCTCACCAAGGAGGCAAGGATTGCTGGACTGTTGCTTCAGTGCTTAGCTGTGTGACTGTGTCTTAGACAGATAAATTGGTTAGTATACTTAACGTACATTCTCTGTATATTGTTTAAATAAATACATTTAGAAAACTAAATTTCCTCAATAAGCCTTTTGTTATGGTGTTTGTAACAAAACAAGATGAGTTATAATATATGAATGAAGTTATTTTATAATTAATATCAGGCTATCAGCCATCAGGAGTCATGATATCAGACATCTCTGTTAAAACAAAAAAATTAAATTGCCTTTTCCCTTTAAATTAAACTTTTTTGAGCACATTTTACTTTTGAATACTACTAGTAAAAATCTTGATATTGTGTGCCGTATATTAATTGCAACCTGCATGATATTATTGCAATAATATGAAATATATTATTCAATCCACGACTAACAGTTAGAATGGAAACCACCAACAAAAGCCAAAAACGAAAAAAATCGGGCACAGAGAACAAAAAGGCAAGGAAAGCAAGGAGGGAAGAAAACGAAAAACTTGGATCGTTCATGAAAAGCTATTTCACAAAATCAAGCAAATCATCATATGGAGACGATGCTTCCAGTAATGACCAAGATGCTCTAAATGCTGCAGGAGACAAAAAGACTAAGGAAAGCAAAGATGTAAAATATGGTATAGAAAATGCAAGCCCAGACAAGCCATGTGATGTGGAGGACAAAAACGACATAGAAGATGAGATCGAAGATCCTGTAAATCTTCCAGAGTTTGATAGCAGACGAAGAGTTAGTGAAGGGAAAGTTCGGGACGACGAGATGGACGTGCAAGAATCTGCAGTGCCTGGTGTAGCAACTGCATGATTCATCTGCCGAATTTAATGACAGCAGATTTTGGGATAGAATTACTGACTTTGAAACCGGACATCCACTTTGAATACATCAATACCGAATCAGGGCGAAGAAGACGCAATCATCAGTGCATGCTCCGGAGAAATCCGCCAGGTTTTGTAAATGATGGAGGGAATGAAACCAATGATCCCACGTTACTTGTTGGCATGAAGTTCGGAATAGAGGATAAAGAAAAGCTTTGTAAAAATGAACCATGTCAGCCACCCGAATCCGTTCTATCTGAGAGAAAAAATAAAATTGGAGAACGTAACCGGTACTGCTCGCAGGCGGTATTCTTTCACGAAGATCAAACTAGGTGCAAATGGCTTTCATACTCGCTAAGTAAGGATCGTCTATTCTGCCTCCCATGTCTCCTATTTTCAGATGAATGTTTAAGAGGCGAAAACACATGTCACAACCAAGGAAATGCTTTTACGAATGCTGGGTACTTGAACTGGAAGAAACAGTACAGTAATATCACAAAGCACGAAAAGTCCGAAAGTCATATAAATGCCAAGATTGCTCAAGTTGTCTTTTTGCAAGGACAATCAATCTATTCATGCTTGAAGCAACAAGAAAAGACAGAAATTTTGCGTCGGAAGAGAGAAGTCGTGGCAAACTGCAGTATTATGGAACGCGTTGTCGACACTGTTGCACATTTGGGAAAGCAGGGACTTGCTTTCAGAGGGCATCGAGAGTCGCTAATTGATGACCCAGAAGCAAATAAAGGAACTTTTCTAGAGTCGCTGAATTACCTGTCAACCTACGATATAACAACTGCGAATCATCTTGAAAAGGTTAGAAATCAACAAGCTATGTCGAGAAGAAAGGGCAGGAAAAAAGGTGCCAAAAAGGACGGGGTTTGAAACTAACTTTCCTCAGCAACGATACGCAGAATAATGTGATCAACATTATTGGAAGAGAAATTGGTAATTGCAGAGCATGGGCATTAATAGACGACACCACACCGATGTCAGTCACCACAAGTTGCTTAGTATTTGTGCAAGGATTGTTAATCGTAATGGCAAATGCTCCGATCACCTTTTATCTTGCAAAAGAGCTTCTGGTACAAATGGAACTATAGAATCAAATCTCAGAAACACTTGTCTCGAAAGGTGTGTCGTTTGGTGAACTCGTAGCACAAACATACGACGGCGCTTCGAATATGAGCGGATGCTATAACAGCTTGCAAGCGATCATCAAGGAGAAAGTTGGAAAGCATTGTCCACTGCTATGCACATACGCTTAATCTTGTTTTGTCCGACTCTGCAAGTGTTGATGTTCAAGTAATAAGCCTCTTCAATGACCTCGAAGCCTTGTACGTTCTCTTTAGCAAGACTCAAAGAATCCATGATTTGTTTGAAGCTGTCCAACTGGAAGAGAACCTGAAAGTCCTTTCCCTAAAGAGACTTAATACTGTTCGTTGGCATTCACACGAGTTGTGTCTAAAGGTCCTTCTCTCTCGTTATGACTGCATTTTAAGTGTCCTGGAAACCGTTGCGTTGGACAGTTTAATTGATGGAAACCCACGAAAAATGAGCATTGGCTTATTGAAGCAGATTCAAACAAAGCAGTGTCTGGCTACCACATACCTCTTTCGAAAAATATTTGCATCCACTGGTCCGCTAAGCTGATATTTACAACGCGTAAAGAACCAGAGCGAATTATCAGATACATCGAGCAAAAACACGACTCCCCCAGCGTGACTTGGGAACAACCAAGAATCAGACGTCGAAGACGAATGGATCATGAAAATGCTGAAGACGAACCTGCTGAAACACCAGAAGATCACTGGAAACATAACACATTTTACGTTTCTGTTGAAGAATCGGTTTGAGAAAAACCAACCCTTGCTCCAAGCTTTTTCGTTGTTTGCTCCAAGCCGTTTCCCACAACTTGTGAAGAATTTCAAAACCGCACAAAATCTCCAAGCATGCCTTAACACTTTTTGTGAAACATACAATATAGATGCGTTTAGATGTGCTGACGAATTGTTCAATTGTGCTCGTTCTTTTGAGAAATTCGACTGTTCATCTGTCTGCCAGCAAGAAGATGAAGATGACAACGATGGCTATGATGATGATGATGATGATGAGGACGACGACTAAATCTCAAGCACGTCAGATAATGAGCAGGGCGGCAGGAAAGCTGAAAAACAAACGAAGAAAAAAGTTCCATCTTTCTCTGAAACTCTTTCACTCCTGTGTAACCCAGATTATAGTTTGGTTGATGTGTATCCAACTCTCTGTCGCGTTTATGCTATTGCTGTGGCCATCCCAGTTAGTTTGTCGACTGCAGAGCATTCGTTTTCTGCACTCAAGAGTGTGAAGACTCGCATTCGCTCATCCATGGTTCAGGAGAGACTTGAATCATTGCTTTCAATGTCAATCGAGCATAAAATTTTGCTCAAATGCGACAAAGAACATCTCATTAACTTGTACGCAGGGCTTTCTCCTGAACTGTCAAAAGCTCTAGTTTGACTTGCATTTGGTTCATTGGTTGTCTTTTAAAACTGTACATGTGATATTAATATGCTCAATTTGCATATACTATAGCTTATAGTTTATACGTTATTGACATTTGACCTGGAACAATATTATGTTCTCTCATTATCGGCATATGATAGTAAAAATTGTGTTATAGTATAATTATATACGTTGATATGTTACAACAAAACCTGACTAACGTTGTTTTAGATTGGTACTTGGTGATAAACTGTTTCACAAAATGTGTTCTCAGAATGCTGGAAATGCTACTTCACAGACCTAGAGTTAAAAGCAATTTTCTGGAAAAGCATGCCCCCAGACTCTTCTAGGTCCCTCGTGCCTACGACACTTGATATGTACACTTGCACTAATTTTCGGGAGAGGGGGGGGGGGGTGCAATAATCGAGATAACTGTTAGGGGTGCCAAATTTAACACTGGCCCCCCTTGAAATTTTCGAGCCACCACGCCACTGTTGGTCATGTGACCGGTGTCGAATTGAAAAACAAAAATGCCCTTATAAATTGGCCATGTTGGATTTGTCCGAGGAGCAGACAAGTTTAATTTGCCCGATTTGCCCTTATAAATTGGCCATTTTGAATAGTTAATGTGGCGTCACCTGTTTAACTGAGAAAGGATAGGAGCACACATTCTAGGTTTAATATTTCTACGAGTTAAACCCAGTTTACTCTACCAACGTTTCTGTGTGTGACTACAGTACAAATTTGCCTAGGCAAATTCTAAGTTTTGAAGGATTGTAGTGAAAGTGTTTAACTCTGATTGAATTCCCAAAAACATTTCTAACAAATCTTTCAAAACTTTATAGAATTTACCTATGCATTGATCACAGATCCTAAGGATTTCATGCAATCAGGCCTAGGCGGCAAGTGCATGATCAAAACTGGACATTATTCAAGCGTACATTGAGCTTGCAGGCTTAAATAAAGTCATTCTTCTAAAGCATGCAAAGTCACTTACTGGACTAAACATCAACACATTTCTCGAGTGCACACTTGCTTACTCTGCATTTTCTGGGATATAAACAGTATATTTTACTCACCATTTTTCAAGCTCTATACAAATTCTGAAAATTACAACTGCCAGCTGCATGTGGCCATGTCAATACATAACTTCCAAACTCAATACATAACTGAATTGATAAATTTATGTGTTCCATTTATCTCACTGTATATAAACTGGACTGTCCATCACTTTGAGTATAGCCTTGTTTTCGTTTGCGTGCTACCATTACTGGATTTTATTCTTGTTGGTATAACATGCCTGAAACAATGACAACACTTGTCCGCATGGATAATTTGTTCTTTGCCAAATGCATGCAGTTAAACCCAGTTTATTCTGTCAAAGTAGTTTCTGTGTTGTGATTACAAATTCTAAGTTTTGAAGGATTTGTAGTGAAAGTGTTTAACTGTGATTCAATTTTCCAAAAACATTTCTTACAAATCTTTCAAAACTTTAAAAGAAATTACTTATGCATTGGTGCACAAAAGCAGGTATTGGGTGCGCAGAGTTCTTTTGTGCACATGTGACACGGTTTCCAGTATGGGTCACTTCATTTAAGCATACACTGAGTTTGTTGGTCATCCAGGTTAAATAAATCATTCAAGTGTATACAGAGTTACTGGGATGTAAACAAATTTATTTTTGCTCACCATTTTTCAAGATTTATACGAACTCTGAAGATTTAAAGTTAACAACTCTCAGCTGCTTGCGGCGGCCATGTTTGATTTCTTAGCCTGTGGGCAGGAGAGCCTTGGCTATTGATTTTTTAACTCAATATATAACTGAATTGATAGATGTATGCATTCGATTGGTCTCATTTTATATAACTGGACTGTCCATCGCATGGTATGGTACAGGTATATGTACCCCAAAAACCACACAAAAAGCACATCGTTATAATTCCTTTGAAATATACTCAATTTATAAATGGTTTTGTATTCAAGTAAACTTGCCTAAAGTGAGTTCGTCCTGACAGTTCTCATCTATTGCCTGTAATTATTGTAAAAGAACAAAACCCGCATGTGCAAAAAACGCATGTAACTTTGTTTGAAATATGATGTTATAACACTATTCAAGGTTTTTCGACTGAACAAACCTCCAAAAAATTTATAACAGTCATACTTTGCAAAACTTAGCCTTAAAGTTTCAGATTATACAAGTTACCAATGGGTCCATTTTTTAATTTTCAGGTAACAGATTTTGGTAAATAGTGCGAAAAAATTGGGGTACATATACCTGTATATGGTATGGAATGATATGGTATATGATATGGCTGGTGTTGTGGTGACCCTGCCCTTGTGGCAAAGCAATTTGGCAAATTGTAGCTTTAATGCAGTCAGCAAAAATTGGATGGTTCGGATTTAGTACAAAATGAGCGGCTGTGTGGTATCGGATACGACACAGACGCAACTCACATGAGTCCATCAGACATCTCACAAGTTCATTGGAAAAGTGATTTTAAAAATAAACGTTATCTAAGCTGAGAAAATCTAAGCTAAAGTAAAGTTTATGCAAACCAACACGATTCTGTATCACATGTACAAACTCCTTCACGCCATGAATTTGCTTGTGTTTTTCATGAATAATAAGTTTTTTAGTTTGAATTAAAATGTGAATTTGAAAAAAGAACTTCATACTTCAAAATGTTTGGTTGGCCAATATCCTAGACTTGCACGTCAGCCATGTGGGTGGTTTGGCACATAAGATTATTTTATTGAATTCTATTGTGGCCACCAGCCAGCGTGGGCAAGCAACATTGTCTTGTGTATCCCGAGAGATTGGTTGCAAGTCAAGAATACCTTGCTCTATCGACTATAGGCCAATTGGGGATTCAGATAAGAATTCAAAACACAAGCGAGTGTATAGCGGTCATGAAATGTTTAGACATTTTAAACTCGAAATTAACCATTTAAATGGAAATGCACTGTCTCTATTAGTGCCAGACGACCATTACTCATACTTTTTACCAAGTTTATAAATTGTACTGATATTTTGAGCCAGTGTTATCAAGTGTATTGGTATTCTGCATGGCAAACCCCCTTTGACTAGTTGTAAACCTTTCCATACCATAACATAAAACACAGACAGTTCTTGATCAAATACATGTATTTTAACGCAATAGAAACATTGACAGTAGCTAATTAATAGAAGTATGACTACTCTAATAATATTATATGGTCCCCAACATAATTCCATAACAAAACTCAAAAGCCTGATCATAACCGATCCCAACATAACAGATGATTACTTATTCTACAATTTACTCGACTGCATGCTGTCATTGATTGCAAAAATCATATGTGTGCTACCGAATCCCACACTGTAAATTTTAAGAGGTTAAAATTACCCCAATTTAAGGGTGTATTAAATGTTACACAGAATGGTCCGATTTTGGAGGTAAAATTTGAATATGTTATACAGGGGGTAAAAATTACCCACATAATATAGAGTAAAAAAACTACCCCACGATAGGGTGCAAAATAAATTCCACTCCATTTCTAGGGTAAAAAATCACCCTGTATAGAAGGGTAATAGATAGCTTACTATTGTCTTACTCTATATATAGGGTAGAAACTACCCTGTGAACTATACTACAATTTTAAAAACAACCACTTGTTAATTCAACACGTTTATTTCAACAAAATATTGTACTTTTAAAAGTCTACTTTAACAACAATGGCAAATATTCCTTAAAACACCTCTGAACTGAACACTTAACTGTACTGTAGTTCATAACAAGTTCATCTTATAATTATGCAGGAATAGAAGCGGACAGTTCTTTTGTAAATTTTTGAACAGTGATTCTTTTAACTACATCACTTGTTTGCAATCCAGCAATTACTGAATCGACAAAATAAAAAAAATCTTTGTGATCAATGGGGTACGCAATTGAAAATACATAATATAGACAGCATAAAAACACAGCAGTACTGTATCAGAAGAATAAATGCTGACATCAACTAGTTTGTCTCCTTCCACACAAATGAAAAGGCAATCTAATTTCAAAGGATTTTTCCCGACACCAATGAGCATTGGATGCGCAGCGTTTCGAATGTGGTCGCTTATGTCATCATCTTCCTAAAATCATAAAAAATAGCAAGGGTAAAAATAATGAAGTTGATGAAAATGCTACTGACAAGGTTTAACTTACACCCAAAATCTCGATAAGTGCACTTGCAGTCTTCTTCTCATCTTTAGTAGATCCGGAAGTGCAATCATAGCAAATGTGCTCTCCAGATCTACACAACACAATTTTAAAAAATATCACAAAATCTTTCCAAACTAATGCATTCAATCCTTCGAAATACTGTACCATGACCTAATGGCCATATTCCGTATTTTAGTGCATGTATATAGAGACAGGATAAAATATTTTTAAAAGTTACTGCATGCACACCTTTTCAGTACCACTGTGTAGGTATGGCAGACAGATATGATTACTCTGTGCAGATGCAGGTTCTTTAGTTATCTGTTCTTGGAGAAAACGTAACATGTTCTTAATGAAAGGATTTGCTTGATGTAGCTTCTTACAAAATGATACAATTGCAGATTTGTATTTAAAAAATCTGTCCTTCATATCTTTCAATGCATCTTGATCCTTCAAGACATGACAAAATTCTTGACAAATCTATACAAAAATTTAAATTAATATCACTTTTACAGTATTCATACATAACATAAAATTAGCTACAATACATCCGAAAGACTAAGAGTGAACTTGGGCATTATCTCAAATTACTTTAGGGCATGAAGTCGAACTTTTCAACTCTACGGAATTAGTAAAATGCCAGCGCTATATTGTTTACTATTTAAAAAAACTTACCCCACTAACAGTTGCGGTGGAAATTTGTTAACCAACTCTTTGACTGGCACTGGCTTGGTTAATACTTGTGTTCTCCTGTATTCATAAGTAGTAACCATTATATTTTTCACCTTCACTACATCTTGATTGCCAAGTGGGCATGAACATTCTTTTTGCAGCTCTTCGACATGATCAGAAATAATCCTTTCATTCTCTGTTGAGGTTGGGATTTCATTCCAAAAATCCATTCTCCTGGTTGTCTTCACAACCACTTGAGTAATGGTTTCCTTCACAGGCTTATCTGCACCTGCACTTCCAAGTTCCAGAAGTTTTCGCTTTTTCGCATCGTACTTTCTAATATATTTCAATCTATTTTTGATTGCTTTTTCCCATGAACCCTATCAAATCAAAATCCTAATTCATGTTACAATAATCATAGTTATAATTACTCTGGATACTGTACCAAATCAAAATTTCCATACAGTGTATTTCCACATACCCTGTTCCCCCGAATATAAGCATAGTGCCTATAAGCGGATCTTATGTGATTTTAGTAAAAATTGACGGGTTAGAGGCGCATGCGCATATTAAAATTTATTTATAGACACACCTGATTTTTGTCCCCAACTACGCGCATGGGGTCTGGGTATGAAAATTGGCGAATCCGTAAACGTAGATGCAAATTTAATATTTGAATCTGCCTCGTACCCAGGTGTCTCTTTGTAAGAAAAACAGTGCGCATATGACGAGTATTGTAGTGGGGAGTGATGTGCGAAGGACTGATGGGAAGAGTGCACTTGAACTGCGAGACGCCTGGCAGTTCTTGGTCGATTTCTTGCAAGAAAGTCGATTTCTTGCATGTTGTGATATTTCATTGTCATTTACGATTTTTTGCTACTTGTTTTTGTTGAATTGACTAATGTTAATATTCTTCTGTCATCTGGGCGTGAATTCATGCTGTTATTCTTGGTACATATGACATATGCCTTATTTAAAGTCACATGGAAATTGCAATATTAACATGTCAACAACCAAAGCATTGAAGAACTAGACTTGCAGGAACTAGATTTGTAAGCTATAACTATATAAAGGTACAGACTATAAAATTGCACTTTTGTAATAAATATTTCAAACTGTACAGCTGTGATCTTTTATTTACTTGGGCTTTTGTTTACAGTATACATTTAATAGAAATTGCCATCAGCATTGTGATTGACTGATCGAGCCTTCAGCTAAAGAAGTTATTAATACAAAAGCAATTATATGACTTTCTAATCATTTCTCTGTTACTGTTTTATGCTAGGTAACTGACAGCATTCTATTCTTCTCCATGTAATACCGAATGACATATTCGACATATTTGCACGGTTAACTTGCCATGTTATTTACATATATAATTTTTTGCGTATTTTGTCATTTAACATCTACAAATTTATTATTATTTGCCAATGGCGTTCAATTCAACTCTTCATCACAAAGTAAGGTTTTACACACAGAGTATATGAAGATATGGTAACATTTTGTAGTAAGTTCCATGTTTTCCCACCATGACAGTATACAAGAACTGCCAGGTGCTCCCCAGCATGCATCCTTCCCAACAGCCCCTTTGCACGTCGCCTGCCTACCTGAATACTTCATGTATTGTAATTATTTAAAGCGCCTGGGTACGAGGCAGTATTTGAATTTAAACGTAGATGCAAATTTAATATTTTTAAAAAACGTTCCAATTTAACAATGTATAAATGGTAAAAAGTGCAAATTTAGTATTTTAAGTGACTTTTGCTAATTACATTGTTGTGAAGTAAATGACTTTATTTAAACATAAATAGTTGCCTACAAATGTAAGGCTTTAACTAACAAAAACATGGCGGTCAAATAACATAATATAAACAAATGTACCACTCGAGCACAGGCTCCCAATACAGGTAACCCATAGTACTTCATGTAATGTTACAACATTCACCCCATCATTTAAATGTTAAGTCTATCTGGCGGGTGACGCACCCGCTCAGAGCGTCGTAAAGGTGGATGCTCCTCTACCGTAGAAATGGGCGCCGATTCCGCACAAGAACTGCCTTCAGTTGACACTGGGACTGCTTCCGGCGACACTGGAGCTATTTCAGAGGTTGATGTAGGGGTCCATATCGGAAGCTGAGCTGGCTCTGACAGGACAATCTCTTGCTGGCCTCTGGGATCCAGGTGCCTTGTGGCAACGGTAGTCTCCCTTCCATCCGGGTAGCGTATATAAGCATATTGAGGATTCGCTTGAAGTAGCTCTACCTCGTCGACAAGAGGACATGTCTTGCTGGCACGGACATGACGCTTGAGGAAAACGGTGCCAGGTGTGGCTAGCCAAGTGGGTATGGAAGAGCCTGTAGATGATCTTCTTGGAAAACTGAAGAATAGTTTGTGCGGCGTCTCATTAGTTGCTGTGCATAGGAGGGAACAAATAGAATGCAAGACATCCGGGAGAACGAGTTGCCAGTGCTTTGTTGGCAGATTCTTGGATCTCAATGACTTAATGGTTGTTTGCCATACCACACCATTGTACTTCTCAACTTGATCGTTACCTTCTGGGTTATAGCTAGTCGTTCGGCTGGTGGCAATTCCCTTCTCTGCGAAGAAAGCTCGTAACTTGAGAGTCATAAACGCAGCACCACGGTCAGAGTGGACGTACGCTGGCATTCCGAAGAGGGAAAAAAGAGTAACTAGGCATTCGATAACTGTTGTTGTGGAAACATCGGGACATGGGAAAACAAATGGGAACCTAGAGTATACATCAATGACATTCAGAAAGTACTTACTTGTTCTCGTTAATGGTGGGTAGTGGACCTTTGAAATCTATGTTGATTCTTTCAAATGGTCGAGTGGCTTTGATGAGAGGGACCTTTTGAGGCTGGTGGAACTGTGGTTTACATTCACAACATACATGACAGCTGCTTGTGACTTTCTTGATTTCATCCAAAGAATAAGGCAGGTTCTTGGTTCACACAAAATGGTAAAGCCGGGTTACTCCTGGATGACAAAGTGACTCATGAAGCTTGTGGAGAGAATCTTGTGTAGTGGTGGCACATGTGGCTCTGGAAAGAGTGTCAGGTGGAATGTTGTCCTTTCCAGGTCGGTAGATAATGTCGAAGATGTAACATGAGAGCTCGAGTCTCTATCGCATGATCTTATCATTTTTGATCTTCGTTTTGTGGCGTTGGTCAAACATGTACGACACGGATTTCTGATCTGTTACAAGGGTAAAATGCCTTCCAGTTAAGAAGTGTTTCCAGTGTCTTACAGCTTCAATAATAGCTTGTGCTTCCTTTTCTACTGATGCATGTTTGATCTCACTGCTCTGCAGGGTTCGTGAGAAGAAAGCAACAGGTCTTCCCTTCTGGTTAAGAGTGGCTGCTAACGCTACATCGGATGCATCTGTCTCGACCTCAAATGGAATGCTATCATCAATAGCAGCAACAACAGCTTCTTCCACCGTCTTCTTGAGACTCTCAAATGCTTGAACAGCTTGCTGTGACAGTGGGAATTACTTGCAATTAGTAATTGGCTTGATTCGGTCAGAGTACTCGGGGATCCACTGTGAGTAGTAGAACAATCCTAAGGATTTCGAATCATGAGGGATCGGGAGGTCGCGTAAAGGTCGTAGATGCTCAGGATCGGGACGGATGTGTTGCCTTCTTCAATTAAATAACCAAGGAGAGGGAGACATCTCGTTGCGAAAATGCTCTTGTCATCATTGTAACAGACATTCTTGCACTTTGCAGCTTCAAGGAATCTTTCCAGATTTTCATCATGGTCTTCTTGGTCTTTGCCACATATGGTTATGTTGTCAAGGTAGGGGAAAACTCCATTAAGGGTGTGCTGCTCAACCAACTTAACCATTTCCCTTTGGAAACAGGCCACCCCATTGGTGACACCAAAGGGCAACCGGGTGAACTGATAAAGACCATTACGAGCTTCGAAGGCAATATAAGGTTTGTCTTCGTCTTTGAGTGGCAGTGGGTGGTAGGCACTCCAGAGATCAATGGTGCTGAACACCCGATACTTGGCAATTTCATTGACCATTTCACTTATATTAGGCAGTGGGAAAGCATCAAGAAGGGTAAAACGATTAATGGTTTGGGAGTAGTCTATGGCAAGCCTTTTCTTATGGTTCTCATCCTTTGTTACTACGACTTGAGCTCGCCAAGGTGATTGACTGGGTTCTATGATACCTTCTTCGAGAAGCCTTGTTACTTCTTTATCAATAAACTCGGTATCTTCTTGACTATATCGTCTGGAGTTTGTTGCGATTGGGTGGCAGTCTGACGTTAGGTTTGCGAATGGTTCAGGTGGCTCCATGTTAAGTTTGCTGAAACTACATACTGACAAAGGTGGTTTTGATCCTCCATACTGGAAGATAACGCTGTCTGGAAGATAACGCATATGAGTCATCATGCTTTGAATAGGGATGACGGCGCCTATTTGCCAGAAGAATATATGCATCTTCTTGGCAGGTGACATCATCCCTTGGGTATTTAAGAAGCCACGATCGCAGTTTCAGATCACCCCTGATGAAGACACTAGACTGGAGTGTCGAAACGTTGGGTCTTGATTACAATTCGACTGGGCTTTGTAATCATTTATTTAAACCAGAGTAGCGAGCGAAACATGATTGATATACCTGGTTGCAGTGAACGAACAAACTTTATAACGCTCTGATGTTGTGACTGAAAGTCGAGACCCAAAATCAGATCAGCACAAAGTCCTGGTAGAACAGATAAACTGAGATCTTTATAAATTTGTTCTTGATAGACGAGATTGACAATGCAGGTTCCACATATTTTAACTGATGATGCAAGTGTTGCCATAGAGATGGTACTAGATGAGGGCCGGACTGTTAGAGCAGCTTCTTTTACAATACTGGGGTGGATGAAGCTTTCATTACTACCGCTGTCAAAGAGGGCCTTTACCTGCAACCCGTTGATGCAAACAGTGGTTGATGACTTAGAAAGGGATGTTGGTATCGTTGGGACCGTTGCTAGACTTGGTGACCAGGCAGCAGCCGAAATTCTACCTCTGGGATTAGCAGGCCTTGACACACCTTCGCAAAGTGGCCTTTCTTCTGACATTTCAAACAAGTAACATCATGAGCGGGACACTTCGAACGGGGATGTCTGGCATTCCCACAGAAGAAACAGGAATTTCCCACCTCCATTGCAGCTATGGTGCTGGCTTATTTCCGTTGGGCTCTGTGGTATATCAGAATAGGTAGGTACTGCTGCATTTACAGACGGTTGAGTGGCAGTGTAGGTTTCAGAGCTTCGCATAGCCAATTCAAGTGCACAAGCTTGGTCAAATACGGTTTTGAGATCAAGGGTTTTGTTCTCTAACAGTCGCTGGCGGATATGGCTAGACTGCAGTCCGGTAATGAATGCATCTCTAATACTCTCTTCACAGTACTGGGCAGCTGTCATGTTCTTGAAATTGCAATCTTTACTTAAAGTTTTCAAAACTTGAAGGTACTCATCTAGTGTTTCACTCGGTTGTCGACGCCTTGTAGCTAGAATATGTCGGGCAAAAATCTCATTTTTGGGTTTGATAAAAAGAGATTCCAATATCTCCATGGCAGCATCATAGTCTGTACTATCTTCAATGTGTTGGAAGATTGTAGGAGATACAAAGTTGGCTAAAACTGATAGTTTGTTGAGGTTTTCTTGAGGTAGGACTGACAAAAAGTTCACGAAGGTTCACTTCCAGTGAAGCCATTCTTTGGACGCCAATTGCTGCTAGGATCAGTTTCAAATCGTTCAGGTCTTAGAACCTTATCCATTTATTTTGTTAGTTGAATTGTTGTGAAGTAAATGACTTTATTTAAACTTAAATAGTTGCCTACAAATATAAGGCTTTAACTAACAAAAACATGGCGGTCAAATAAAATAATATAAACAAATGTACCACTCGAGTGCGGGCTCCCAATACAGGTAACCCATAGTACTTCATGTAATGTTACAATTTTTATAAAAATTAAAAAGCATTCTCTTTGTGTGTGTTTAATTAAGACACAAATTTTGACGGGATATAGGCATGTGCCTATATTTGGATGTAAGCGCATGCGTCTATATCTGTGGGGCGGGTATATGCGGGGGAATAGAGTAGCTATTGAATTAAGGGGTGTACACGTAGCAGAAACACGCTCCTTGAGGGGTCTATACGAATCAACAAGGAAAAGCTTGCCTTGCCTACATCAAATCTACTTCTACTTCTTTTGGGTAAACTAACTTCTATAATTAGACAAATTTACATGTCAGGCATAATTTCGTAGACCCCCATGAGAAAGTTGAGAAATGAAGTGCAGACTACAGTAACAGGGAACGTCACATGCTACTACAGTGTGTCCCAGATAACGTTACCTTTTCAAATTCAAAACGTCGAAGTTCGAAACGTCGAAGTTTCTCGTCTTTTTCAGGTAGTTGATCCATTCACACAGAAGCTTTCGAAACATCGAAACGTCGAAGTTTCTCGTCTTTTTCAGGTAGTTGATCCATTCACACAGAAGCTTTATTAACCCACTGAGTGGCAACACTCTCCACTTGACAAGTAAAATCATCTGGCATTAGACAGAGTAAAAAATACTCTGGTGTTGGACAAAGTAAAATACTAAAGTAGGGTGCATCGGAGTGCATTGCCACTTAAAGGGTTAATTCATGACATAATCATAGCCTGCGGTGCAGACGCTTCGTATTTCATGATGAAAGGGTTTAAGCGTCTGCGTAATGGAGGGATGAAGCTTGTTCAGTCACGTGGATGTTCCCAAAAAAGTGGGAATCGAATGTGATTGGTTAGTTGTTAATTTATGCAATATAATGTTAATTATCCCAAATTAGCGCGAGCAAGACATAATACATGTAAAACATGGCGTTGGTCGAGGAGGCGAAGTTAGAAGAAGATTGTTTTCAGCATGCTTTACAACAAGTTTGTTATTTTTTTCAAGTGCAAAATCTTTTCGAAGATCAAGTCAACGCTATTAAGGAGAGAATTGGTGAACTACAACGCTATTCAGTTTCTGTTTTACTTGTTTCAAACACTCGCAAACCAGACGACGTCCAACAAAGTTCTTTTAACTTAAACAACTCGCAACAGACGCTCGAATCTAAATCATCCTGCTCGGCCTTAGATAAGCTCGCATTCTGGTTTCCAGGAAAGGAAACAACGTTTTCTTCAAAGGAAACAACGTTTTCTTCAAAGGAAACAACGTTTTCTTTTGTGCCAGTACTGGGTATGGAAAGTCCATCGTGTTCCAATCCATACCTTTATTTACCGATATCCTACTTGATCAAGGTATTGGCACTAGCACCGTGATTGTAGTATGTCCTCTGACTTCATTAATGCTCGACCAAGTTAGCAAAATGAGTGAATCAACACAGCTGCTGTATTTCAAGGACAAGATGAGGCTGTTTTAAATTATATTGAACATGGCATATATTCGCTCGTTTTTACGTTGCCTGAATCCATGTTGGCCTCAAAATGATGGGAAAAAATTCTAAAATCCGAAAGCTTTGTGGAAAATTGTGTTGGTATTGCTGTTGATGAAGCTCACTGCATCAGTCAATGGTAAGATATTTATTTCTTTATATTAATATTGATAAATCTATCTGTAAAGTCAATTTGTATATTTCTAATTTTTATCAATTTGTGTTTGTAGCGGATTGGCAGGAGCAAAGGGCGCTTTCATGTTCCATGTTCACAGATATCCATGTTCGCAGATATCAATCTGATTGTTTGTACTGCCACAGCAACCAAAGCTACCAAGATTTTGGATCTCAAAATGGAAAACACCTTTAGCATTGAAAAAAGTCCAGAGCGACCAAACATTGCTTATGTTACTCAGTATGTTGAAAATGACATGGAACTTAGCGATGTCTTTCATGATGTTATATTGGATGTGAAGGATAAAAAAGACAAATATGCAAAGAATCTTATTTACTGTCAAACAAGAAAGCAAGCTGCCATCATATGGAGAACATTCAAGTTGCACTTGGCAAAGACATGTATGCTGGTGAAACTCTATTACCAAGAGACTGCATTGTGGAAATGTACCATGCTGGAACACCTGAGTCATCAAAGCAACATATTTTAAAATCTTTGTCACTACCAGATGGTCATGTAAGAGTGCTGATTTGCACCATTGCATTTGGTATGGGATTAGATTTGAATTGTGCTCGCAAGGTGATTCATTTTGGGCCATCTCGAACAACTGAATGCTACTTGCAAGAATGTGGACGTGTTGGCAGGGAATGGTGGACAGAGTTTGTGTGTTCTACTCTACAATGGCATTTTGGCATCTCGTTGCTCTGATGACATGAAGGAATTGATCAGCGAACAAAAGTTCCTTCGAAGAGTGATTTTAAAGCACTTCCCTGGTGATCATTAAATTGTTGTGGAAGGATGTCAGTGCTGCAATGTTTGTGCTCAGACTTGCTTGTGCTCTGGTTTAAAGGGTGATTGCTCCATAAATATGTTGCTAGATTTCTCCAGTCATGAGAATTTATATCATTATGATAAGCATAGAACTATTACAAATGAACAGAAAAAAACACTGGAATCAAATCTGTGCCAGTATCAAAATGTTTTGCAAAGAGAAGTCCCAAAGCAAGTGTATCCAAATGTCTTTGTAGAATTTGGTTCTCTTCAGATTGCCCAGGTCATCAAGAATGCAAGTAAACTGTTTTCTATACATGACATTATGAACTGTGTTGAAATTTGGCGAAGTGAGCATGCATGTGGTATTTTAAATATTTTTTCACAAATGTTTGGTGATATTGACATTAAATAACTTAGTATTGATTTGGATAAAATGGATCTAGATGATACTTTAGATATAGATTGGTTGGATATCAGAGATGACTCGTCAGCGGATGTACTGCCATTTCAAGATAGCAGTTTATTACAAGTCAGTGACAAAATGGATGAGCTTGACAAGTCAATAGCAAGCCTCACATTGGACACAAGCGGTGATATAAGAAATATTGCCAAAAAAGTAACCTCGGTCATTAATACTGAGGATATGGAACTCTAGGTAAAAAACTACTACACTAATAATACAAATTATATAATCAACACAATGAGGGGCATAAGACCACATTTCAAAGCTGGTGACTTAGGGACTGTTCATTAATTATGGCCGTGTGGGGGGGGGGGGGGGGACTA
>CACRXK020000346.1:62742-87138 GCA_902702795.2 Paramuricea clavata
ACAATTTTTAAAACGTCAAATTTTAGGGGGGTACATTTCTCAATTAATTCCTTAAAAAATGAACACCAGCCCCCCCCCCCCCCGACCTAAAAAATGCCTTGTGGTTCCGTTTTCAAATTGCAAAAAAAATAGGGTCAGTCAATAATTAGTGTGACAACAGATGCCATTTTGGCAGGGGCCCGGCAATCCCCCGGAAAAAAAGGGTCACATGGTCAATCACGTTAAAAAAATAATACAGTTGGTAGAATATGGTTGGACGGGAACTGGAACCACAGGTATTTTTATGTCTAAGCCATAATTAACAAACAGTCCCTAATAGCTGCAAAAATTTCACGTTATAACAAAACCGATCTAAGATTCATGCAACAGGAGATGGGTGCAACCCATGGGTTTTCTCATGTGTGATATGTCTTTTTCCATCAAAGGCAAAAGACTTTGTGCACCCAGGAAACCTACATCCAAAACGACCATTTGCCAGAACACTGCTATCAACTCTTCGCTCTTTCTGTAGCTTTTCCATTAGGCTATTTATGTTTGTCTTGTTAACAATATAGGTGTCCACAACCTTAAATGCCAGATCTTTGAGGAACTTCTGTTGTGCCTCGGCTGTTGCATGAACTAAGGATGATGGCAAAATGTCTTCGGGGGGAGTGTCATCTAAGGAGGTAATCTTCATGAAATCAAGTGCAGCAGCAATTACTCTTGCTTCGATATTTTACCTTTGTATCCACACACCTAATCCCCAAGAAAACAGCGAAATACCAAACATTTCTTGATTTGATGATTTCTTGCAAAATTTTCTAAATTTCAAAAGCTTTTTGATAAAAGGAAGACAGAGGAATTGCTAAAAGAAGGGAGCAAAAGTGCCAACATTAATGAAAGTCAGTTTGTTTTAAAGTGGCACTGTCATCAAAATTTTTATTATTCATTTCTTTTCATTAACTCGTCACGTTGCCGTCGTAGATCTTAAGCTCCCTATTTTACTATTTTCTGTATACAGTTTCTTCGACTTTTAAAAACCATAAATTTAGTTTTATCCAAATTTAATGAAAGCATATTTGCTTTAAGCCAATTTGAAATATTAACGATTGTCATTGATCATAGAATGAAAAGACTTGTCTGAGGTGTAGCCTGCCAGATTTTTTACGGCTTACGGTTATGCTGGATGGTTTTGTTTTATGTACAGTTTTCTTAATAACATTATTGGGTTGTTTAGTTTGAACAGCAGGAGTAGCAAGAACGCACAGGTGGTCAGACAGGCCAATTGCTGGTAAGATTTCGGCTTCGTTGTACCACTTGTGCATATTGGTTAAGATCAAATCTAAAATGGCTGATTGCTGGGGATGTTTCTTAAGAGTTTGCTTAAGTTTGCAAGTTAACTTCATGGAAGACGTTTGGCAACAATCAGCTTTTAAAGTAATTACAGTATATTAAAAGTAATTTATTTTCTTAAAACGAAAATGCTCTTAAAACTGTATAGTAACTTGTTTTGAAGATTTTTGTTCCCATGCTTAGTTCTTGAGATATTTCATTTTGTTTGTAACCATGTGACGTCATTTACTCAATTACATATATAATGAGATATCAGTAATTGTTGTGTATTTTTGCTATTTTTTATCAAAATCTTTCGAAAGATGCGGCGCGTTTGTTAATTTAACCTACATCATTAAGCATACTGATTTTTTAAACAAATCCATCAAACATAGCAAATATACACAACAAATACAGATATCTCATTATATATGTAATTGAGTAAATGATGTCACATGGTTACAAACAAAATGAAATATCTCAAGAACTAAGCATGGGAACAAAAATCGTCGAAACAAGTTATTATACAGTTTTAAGAGCATTTTCGTTTTAAGAAAATAAAATTTTTATGACGGTGCCACTTTAAATACTGATGCATTGTTTGCTTTTAATATACTGTAATTACTTTAAAAGCTGATTGTTGCCAAACGTCTTCCATGAAGTTAACTTGCAAACTTAAGCAAACTCTTAAGAAACCTCCCCAGCAATCAGCCATTTTAGATTTGATCTTAACCAATATGCACAAGTACAACGAAGCTGAAATCTTACCAGCAATTGGCCTGTCTGACCACCTGTGCGTTCTTGCTACTCCTGCTGTTCAAACTAAACAACCCAATAATGTTATTAAGAAAACTGTACATAAAACAAAACCACCCAGCATAACCGTAAGCCGTAAAAAAATCTGGCAGGCTACACCTCAGACAAGTCTTTTCATTCTATGATCAATGACAATCGTTAATATTTCAAATTGGCTTAAAGCAAATATGCTTTCATTAAATTTGGATAAAACTAAATTTATGGTTTTTAAAAGTTGAAGAAACTGTATACAGAAAATAGTAAAATAGGGAGCTTAAGATATACGACGGCAACGTGACGAGTTAATGAAAAGAAATGAATAATTGCAGACGTAGTCGTCACTTTGTCTAGGACAAAGATCTGTCTTGTGTACAACGGCTGCATTTCAAGCCGCAACAATTGCTACTTCAAATGGGGTTCAGTAGAACTCCCAAACATAAAGGTCATGTCTTCAACTTCTTGTACTTGTTCTTAACTAAATTCATGTGATTGATAATATACAATAAGGTTTCTTTAACTACCATTTCTTTAACTACCTTTACAAGTGGATAACACTTTAAAAAACTTAATCCTATTTACAATCTTGCATATTTAATCCTGTAAATAGGATTAAGTTTTTTAAAATCTCATCCACTTGTGCGTATATAACCTTGTAAGTTTTAGTCTATAGTCATTAGGTCAACTTAGACTCGCATTTTTTTTAATATTAGTACTTGCTCTACAGAGTAGAGCCAACAATTACGTTTGCTGGTGCAATTACGCCCGATATAACTGTGTTAAGTATTGTTCTCAATTGGGTTATGCGCATACCGGTATGTGCTTTGAGCCTTTGTTTTATGCTAGCTTCGCATCAGCGGTTTTCAGTTAGACATTTGTTTGATTTTTTGTTTAGGTCCATGAATTGAGCATGCTTTAGTTCTACTCATACTTTACTGTGAGCCCTACATTATATATTGTTTTTGCCTATGTTGGGTTTCGTACAGTACCTATACATGGTTTCACACACTGTATTTTGCACCACATTGTCTTTGATACACCTTGCTGTTTGTTTTATGGTGAAATTTACACAACAATTTATGAGCATTTTTATGCATGCATGGTTACATTTGGTTTTGGTATTATTGTGTTTGTCAAGCTCGTTATTACTAATCAGAAGCGCCACCTTTATCGTGTTTGACCCTTCTGTTATATTGTTACTTGCATGTTATGTGTATATAGTTGCTTTTGATAAGGTGACTCAGTCTTATTAGCATGTGCATGTTGCAGCATATTTTTGCTTTTGGTGAGGCAATTCAGTGTTCTTAATTGTTTCTTGCATGTTGAAGAGTATGGTTTCTTTTGGTGAGGCCCATTAAATATGTGTTGGGCCGTGCATGGTTTAATAGTTATTTTTGATGAAGCATGAATGCATTTACAGGTTTCACATTTTTGTGATCATGATCTGTGTGGTTGCATGCTTTGGATGCTGCTGTTTGCTTTTGATTAGGCAAGGCTGTATTTGTGTTTGTTTTAATGGGTGCAGTGACGTGTCTAATAAGGCTTTGGTGAGGCAAGATTTAATTTTGTCATTACATAAAAACCTGCTTTGCTTGAAAGCGAAATGTCAGATATTCCTTTGGTGGTGAAGATTTCGTTGATCTCGATTTATAGACAAAATGATGCAAAATGATTCGCTTTGGGTAAGGGGGAGCATCCATACTGAACTTGCCATGAGAAACGTCAATTTGATGTTTCTTTTTCATACCCCAGAAACGTCAATCTGTGGCAAGAAAAAAACAATTGTAAATACTTGAAAATACTTGTATCAACTTTTTATATTATGATACCTTTTATAATATAATATATATGTGACTTTGAATAACTGTATTATCGGTATAAAGCAATTAATTATTTTAAGTAACAGTTACAAAGCTTTTTCAGTCTTAGAACAACCTATCTCATAAAGTACAAATTTTGAATAGAGATTATAGCAAAAATATTATTGAAACAAACATAACAAATGAAGAGGAATCCACCTCTTTTTAATTAACTTAAGCATTGCTGCAAGAATTACAAGTAAAGTCATCCACTTCAGTTTGGTTTTCTTCCTTCCTTCCATTTCGAACATATTTCACACTCAACCCAATTGATCTTTTTCAGGGTAATTTTGTTGATGGTTCACTGAGGTGGTAAACAATCTTCGTCGGAGTCATCTGCATCATCTTCGATTTTAATCATCAGATTTGCTCTCAGCATATCTTGTATGGTACGAGCTTTGGTCTTTCTTTCGTAAGGGGCTTCAGTGTTCTTACGTTTTCTTCCTTGATCTCTTTTTCCTTCGTGTTTTTTTCCTTTTTGTGACGATTGAGAGATGACAAACTTCCAAACATAGCTTAACATATGTTGTAAACAAAGCTTCTTGGCCTTTGTTACTGAATTTTTGGCGCCAGTGAAATGACTGGTGGCATTCCCTTTCTGTTTTCGATGTAAAGTGGCAGTTAGGGCAGTGATCACATTTTCCCAAATCATCCTTTACAACACTTGCTTGACCACTACTACCAAAAACATACTCAACCTTGATAGACAACTGCAGAAAGGTGTGATCATGACCACATGTAGTTGTTAATTTTGGTGCAAACAGCATCACATTGAATTTCTAGAAATTCTTTCAGGCCAAGAGATTTGAATATACTGCAGCACGAGCGGTCATCACATTTCATGAAAATGATTTTGTTGGCATGGTGATCGATATGTTTAAACATGCATTTATACCCTGTGGTAAGGTTGCTGAACTTGTGTAAATCACGGATTGGGCACTTGAGAAAGGTTTTTACAGTCTTGTAGTCGTCAAACAGCAGTTGGTCACTATTTGTCTTTGTGATCTTGGTAGAAATGTCATAACCATTGAAACAAGCACCGTCCCAGTATGATTTGAATTCTGTCATCGCCTTGTCAAATACAGCTTTTTCTTCTTTCTGCACCAGTTCTTCGGCAGTTCTTCTTGAGGTTACTCTGCTGAATGGGGGCTTAATTTCTCCGTCCACAACTGGATTAAACACCACACCTATATTAAAGAAAAACAACATTAAACATTCATTCATAACTAGGAAATCTCTGGATAAGAAAAATATAGCAAGTTTTTTAAAACGCTCAATGTCCAAGCATCGTCATGTTTCCGAAATGATGTGTACATTCCTGATCTCAGGAGGGAATACAAATCTGTGATATGGGTAAAAGTGGTGGAGTGGTTGTACTTGGATGTGCTGGATCGGACAAATAATGAAGCTGGTCCGGTGTGACATGTTGGCAAGTGTTATTGTATTTAAGGCTTTGTTGGTCCAGCCCATTGACTTGTGCTTTCATGTTTGAAAGTGCGAGATTGGAAGGTATTATCTTGTGTTGCACAACATACAAGGGTCTTCGACACTTTGCTTTTATTACTGTGTGTTGGTTGGCACCATTAAAAACAATGTCCGTCAAAAATGTAGTTGCAGCTGCCTTCAATTCACTAATCTCATTTATTGCATTGTTTTGAGAATGGACATCTTTGTCAAATAAATCTTTCTTTGCCTCTCTGGCAATTTCCTCTTGGATCTCTCCAGAGGTGGTGATAATGTTAAGATAAATCTTCAATTGATGAGCCAACACATCAGAGTGATCCATTAACTCCTGTGACTTGCATGTTTTGGAACTCGTCATTGACTTCAATGCCTGTGCATTCTTGGTTGTAAATCAAAGATAATGTTTCTTCAGGATAACATTGGTTTTTGGCTCCAGAAACATGTATCCTGACGGTTCCTAGAAGATAACCAGGAGCAGGGAAACCATGGTCATTTGAGTTGGGTTGGTCATTCACAGGTGGGTTGGTAACGAGAAACTGCAGGTGCTCTTACTTTGATTTTTGACATGTCATCAATAGACAGCACATCAATTTCTTTAGGAAAAAGACTGGCAAGTTCTCTGCGATATTTATTTCTTGCAAAAAGGTAGTGTGCATCTTCGTGATATTCTCTATGTATTTGATTTCACCCCAACTCTTGCATTAACATGCCCTTTATAATGCGAGCTTGTGTTGAAATTCTTGTTAGGAGCTTCAAAGAGACACCATATGGTGGACAGGGATATGGTATGGTCCATTAATTCAGGAATTACTCTGTATAAGTGTTCTCTAATCTGGGAAGCTGTTACCCCCGAAGAGTTACCAGTATCTGATCGGCGACAGCATTGTGCAGCAAATCCATGTTGTTTTATGAACTCGGTTGTGATATCGACGATTTCAGGAAATTTTGAAACGAAGGAGGGCTGACCAGTTTTGTTAAAATTTTCATTTTCTGGATCAACAGCATCATCGGTATCATTGAAGATCTCAGCAGCTTCAGGATTTTGTAGCTCTTCTTGGGGTAAGTAAATGAATTTGTGAACATTGATAAAACATTCAGTATCTTTGCTGCACACATACATAACTGGGAACAGCTTAACAAGAGCTTCAATTGCCTCCAAAAATATCTGCAACTCCATTCGGTGAGACGCAATATTTACAAGTGCTTATATAATTTGCGCTACGCGAGTAAGCTCTGACGTCTCAATAGGAAACTTGTTGGTACCCCAACCCTACATGTCAATCAGTGTCTCAAACACTTTATTCCATGTCAACCCACCGTTAGTTTCACAAGTAAAACTCAGCAGTTCTTTCTCTGTTCTTCTGAAGGTTGATGCACGAGGAAGAGCATTTTTTCTGTTCGGCGGTTCAATTCATATATTAAAGAACGATCATTAATTAAACTAGCTAATGTTGCAGATGCAGTGAGAAATTCCGAAATTAACTTCTTGATAATGCAAAGAAATTCATGGTATCGTTGACTTTGATTTCAGTTATTCTATTTAGCCAATTTAAAATGTTTAAATTCAGTTAATGAGACAACGTGTTGAAAGCAAGTGTTTTGCAAGCTTATCCTCATTGACACATGCATGACAAAGGTGCAAGTCGACATTTCCGTGTATTGTTGGTGGGTCAAAGGTTATTTTCTTGAAGTAGCACTGTGTTCACGTGAATATTAATGAAAGAAACGCTTTTAGCCAATGAAAAGCTTTTACGTATCCCAATTAAATCCAACAGCCAATCGCAAAGCAAGTAGGAGCATAAGTTATGCATCACACGCAATTTTTTGGCATTATTTGCTCAAAGCTTTTGAAGGATTTACCTTCGAGCTCCATGTTACAAAGTTTAAATCCCACCCACCCCATCTTACTTGCACTTTGGTTATTGCGTTTGCTTCCAACACCTTGTCCACATAGTAGTTGGTAAAAGGATCTCATTATAATTAGCATATTATAAGGAAACAATGGCTTCCTGCTGTAAAGCTTTCCAAAATGAAAGACTATAAGAGGTGTAAAAGCGCCTATGGACACAAGTTTTTACAATATGGTAAATAAATAAAAAATTGTTATTGTTATGGTTGGTTTTCGCTGGTAATAAAAGCTTTCCAAAGTGAAAGACTATCAGAGGTGTAAAAGTGCCTAAGGACACAAGTTTTACAATATGGTAAATATTAAAAATTGTTATGGTTCCTTTACTGGTAATAAATAAATAAACATTGAGTTCCGGGAAAGAAGTATTCCAATATGTCAACTTCATTTCCCATAGACTCTAGTAACGTCACATATAAATATATATTTCAAATAATAGGGGTTCTAAGCGGTTCTGTGGACCTTAGACAGGTTAGGGACTGCCCAAGTGGGCAGGTTAGGGACTGTCCAAGTGTGCTCTTGGTCAGATATGTGAGGGGGTCGCTACTCTTGACTTGCATTATGAGTTCAGTACAGTATTAGATAATGTGATGATGAGGAGGGATGTCATTTGGCATAAACACAGAGTACTTCCCCCCAAAACACCCCTTCTCCCACAAAACCAAAACGTGTGTTTTTTATTGTGTTAATTATAGTTTATATTCAATGATTCAATCTTTGGATCATTAAACTATCTCCAACATAAGGGGACGTTTGTTTCTGGATGTGCTGTAAATCATCTCTCAGTTTTGATGTTTTTGAACATTTTCCATTTGTACCACAAATTTGTGGCAGCTTGCCATGATTGGGAATCTCTGAAAACATGAGCAAAATCTTTTGGAAACTAATATCCCACAGGAACTCTTTGGTAAATGTTTTTATGCCTTCGCATTTTTAAAACATTTATGGTGCTTTTCTTTGTTTATTTATACCAATTGGACAATAAAATCAATCTAAAGCCTTGATTTACCATCTGGCAAAGTAAGAAAGTTTGTTTGTTTTGTATATTTTCCTTGACTAGGGAAAATATTGTGCAGGTTTGTGTTTTTAAAGTATGTATTACAAATAGAATTTTATATCATACAAAAGAATTTTATATTGTACTATTATAATATTCAAAAGTGTCAAACTACCACAGGCAAACAAAACATCAAAGAAAATAACCCACACACCCACAAACGTCAAATTGATGTTTCTCATGGCAAGATGAGTATGGATACTCGCCCTATAGCAATGCAGAAATGCGCCCTGGGTGGCAGGCATGCAACATTCCATTTATAACGCAAGATATTTATTGTCTGTGTTAAGACGCTTTTGGTGATGTAAAGTGCATGTTTCACAATATTACTTTAAGAGAAGCCTTTTAGCTTCTCATACTTTTCCAAGGGAGGGGTATTTCTGAGTATTGGAGAGAGAGGGAAGTTTTTAATATTCTCTGCCTATGGCGCTGTTCAAGGAGCCGGCGTCCGCCGGGGCTCAAAATTATTTATCCCCAATCTTAATATGCCTTCAGTTAAAGGTATTGTGTGGGGGAAACAAGCAGTGAGAATATATAACTATTCTCACTGGGAGTTTTCTCCCACAATAATATATATGTGATTGTCAGACAGCATAAGATAAAACAAAATCGGTATTTTTTTAGCATTTGTCACTGAAACATAATCAAATGTTATACCAAGATAGGTAAAATGGTCAACTGAGCTAAGTCACTGTTCACTAACCGAGATCTTTGGTGGTTCATATGTTCTTGCACATTTTTTTATTGTTGGAAGAGAACTTTAGTTTTCCGAGCATTAATTGTAAGTCGAAATGCCAGTGTAGGCAAAGTTGAAGGCATCCATAGCTGCTTGTAGGTCTTGCTTTGTATGAGATACTATGGCATTATCATCAGCATATTTAAACTCAAGCGTTGTTATTTGGATAACCAGAGTTTAGCCTTTAGTCTTTAGTCGTCAAAGATTGAATAGTTTGTTGTCCAAACGATAGTGTAAATCGGGACTAGCTAACAGTCGTGGGTCGTGGGTAGAATGTCGTGGGTAAAAAGTCGTGGGTAAAAAGGCGTGGGTCGTCGGTAAAAAGGCGTGGGTCATGGGTAAAAAGTCGTGGGTCCCGAATAAAAAGTTGTGGGTTCCAAGCAAAATATTTCCATATATTTACCTTTCTCCCTTTGCAATGCGTGTTTTTTTTCTTCTGAGGCTTTCCCAAACTATGCCCAAATATGCATAGCTTAGGTGCTGATTACATGGTGCCGAGCTGGCCCGGTTAACCGGGCTAACTTGTTTGTTTTGGACCTTACTGTGGTTTTAAAACTCGCGTAAAATAAATTTGCGATAAATAATTGGTTTATTATAGATGCAAAATCATCCTAAACCCGATTTAAAACTCATTTTGCGGCCCAAGGAAGATTTTCGTGACATTTTTCTGCCCGGTTAACCGGGCTGGCCCGGTCCATGTAATCAGCCCCTAAGAGTGCGTTAAGGCCGGATTTTTGATATCGGCAGATCGGTTTATAAATATTATAACCAAGTGTGGATGAAACAGTTCAAGTTCAAGCCCCATATAGCTCAAATATTTGGACGTTATAATCTTATAGACAGATAAATATTGTAATTCTTCAATAGGAAATAGTGCTGTCAAGCCTGTCATTCTGACATTCAGGGCTTCACTAATTTGTTGATCGATGTTCTTACAGTAATAAGCGAGAAATTTCCACTTGGACAGTGTTAATTTAATGCAATGTCTGTTAATTTACTAGAGAAAAATAAAAGAAAGCATTTGAGAGATTTCACTTAAATACATACTTAGTATCTAACCATGATGTTGCAGTAGTGAATCTACTGTAGTGTCAAATTTATTATGTGATTTGTATTTTCTAATGTCAAACATATAAGTTACAAATATACAGTCACATAGTGACACATACAGTATTTGTAACATTCATGCTTTGACTTATCTTTCAGTAGGCTTTTGTCGGATTATTTTACCGTAGGTTTGATAACAGAGAGGTATACTTCTACATATTTCTTGAGCATCAAGTTTCAGCGAAGTCAATGGCAAGTTGGAATTTGGAAATTTCACAGCGCTTATTTAATAACAGCCCGAGTAGCATTGTTTACATGCAAGGTTTGTTCCGTTTGTAGTTTGCGATATTTCAGAAATCGTTTAGGATAGACTTCAGCAGTTTTAAATAACAGCAACATTGGTTGGTTTAGAGATATATTTTCTTGTAATGTTTACGACCATGTCGGTAATATTAACAACAAATATGGATATCGATATGGATATCGATGCATCACTATTTTGCAGACCGGCGATCTTCGAATTCTTTGTATAGTATATACATGAAGACCATATATAAGTCAAACGTCATATTATTTCATTAATTAAATGGTTAACTATACTCCGCAGTTCCATATATAGCTCTGAAAACCAAATGCGTCAAGTTTTAGGATAAGACATTTGGCGTCGAGTTGGGTGTAGAGCCCTACAGCGCTACGCCGGAAGAGTGTTGAGTATTAGAAGCATTTCCTGTTATTCGACTTGGTACATTTATACTTCATCGAGCTAGTATGAAGTTTAGTATCGATTAAAAAACGATTTAAAAATATAAAGTAATAGAAAAAAGTGTGTGATAGTCGTATGTGTTGTGCTTTGTTTGATGCGTTTTATACGGTTTGTTCGTTCAAGATTAATACATAGTCAGCCACGGCATACATCAGACAGACCGGTGATATCTTCGAGCAGTAGCATATCGTTGGATAGTCAGATGGGCATTTGGCATGCTGGGATGGGAGAATTCCAGACCAATTCCAGCATACATAGTAAATGCATAGTAACTGCACTGCTTTATAGGGTTAGATAGTACAGATGCAAACAAAATTGCGTGCGAGTGCTGGTGTGAGTTTCGTGACGTCGGTAGACGCGCTATGTCTGTTGCGCAAAACATGCACGCGTTTCTTGCTGAGGTTTTCTAGAGGCGATATAAATACTAATCAAATTCTGGTCTATTTCGTGTACAAAAACACGCAACTAGATGTAATAGATTCTCAATGTGAACTTAACGAACGGTTGTGAGTGAACGTAAATTATATTATTATAATGAAGTAGAGCCCAACATTAGAAGCAGCTATATTAAAGTGCTTTTTTAATACTCTATCGTATTTTACCACACTATATATGCAATTCAAAATTTGTTTGTTTTGGAATGGTCATGTTATGGCATGATGTCAGTAAATGTAGATATTTAGTATTAATTTTCATGTTATGCTTACACTAGTTTATACTACAATGTTTGCCATAATTAATATCAGCTATGCTTCTACATAATATGCGGTCTGAAACCTACAACGTAGAGATAGTCTCTTGTCTCATAGAATTTGTATTTTCGGTCGTTTATACGCTACAACTCGTCATGTTGTAATTATATTGTATCTATACATTGAAAGCGATGTCTACAGAAAGTGGATTCATTTGAATTTTCTTCAAAATCTCTCAAAAACCCAATTCTACACTGACGAAGCTATAATTTTCATAGTGTTTACATATCGAAAGATCGCAATGTGCCACACTGCATACGTCACTGGCCGCGCGATGGAATGTCAGGAATTAAGGAATTTCGCCAGTAAATAGTCTCAAAATCGAACTTTAATCGTAAAATTAACAAACTTCTGGTTCGAATTTTTCAACAAGATTGGTATTTTTGTGATCGGAAAAGACCAAATTTTCAGAAAATGCGAAAAAAACGATATAAAAATTTTCATTTCATATACACTTATTACAATGTCAAACAAATCCTTTTCCCAAAAAATTTGTGAGAGAAAGCGAATTAGAAATGAAGTGAACGAACCTTTGTCGATGTTGGCAAATATGCTCAGTAAAGAAATTTGAACTTGCACCGATAGATATCTGAAAATGTCGTCACAATTGTATTGTCTCAAATGTCTTTTATATTGGCCATTGACTGGTAGTGGTACTAATGGTGATGGTTACGAGGTTCATCCAGAAAGACGACTTTTAGTAAAAGGCACTGAGTAATGTGGCGTACTTGGAGGTATTATTTAACAATTATTCGCCGAAGGCGTAGTGATCGGTGAATAAAAACCAAGACGAAGTCGAGGTTTTTATTCACGATAATCACCCAGCCTGAGGTGCCATAATTGTTTTAGTATAATTTCATAGGTGATTATTTGGGAAAAAAATACACATTTCTTCGTCATTTATTTGAAAAAAAAATGGCTTCGGCCGCCATTTTGAAAATCGCTTAGGTGATTATCGCTTTATAATCACCTCATCGGCAACCAATCAGTGTGGAGAATTTTCAATAATCATCTATGTAATTATACTAATATCTAATATTATATGGAGGATATATGTATAGTCTGTCAGTACCCCCCCCCCCAATGGTCTTCAAAACCGTTCTCACGAAAATATTGGGGAGTGGGGGGATGGGGGGGGGGTAGGTGAGGTAAGCAACAAGTCAAATCCAATTAATTGTAATTAATTCTAGAAAACCTTGTACAAATATTTGTGATATCGCTCCCAGAAAAATGGATTTAGTTCAAATTTAGTAATTAGCAAATGTGTGATGATGACAATAAGTCTATGAATATTATTCTATGAATATTGTGCCTTGTTCCAATGTAATAATGACAGTATTTTGGGATTTATGACCTTCTAATTACTTTTAAAAACTCGTATCAGCATGTGGGAAATGGCATTTCCGAGCACTAGAAATCAAAACATTTTCCCGGGGAGGCATGCCCCCCTAGCTCATTCGTGGCTTCGCCACTCACTGCTCGCCCCCCCCCCCCCCAAACATTCGACCCTGGCTATGCCATTGCAATACATTATAGTATAGTATATGCTCTACAGTTTACCAAAAATCAGGATATTTTGAGAATGAAATTATTTTGCATTACTGCACACTAAAAGTTTATTCATAAACCATAAAGTTTATCAATTTATGGAAATATGGCGAGATTTGAAGTGTGACATCATTACAATGTATTGAATTACCCCACTGAGTACATACGCGACCAGGCTAAGAATGACACACAACGACGAATATATACTATTAGTCCTTTTGGGGTCGCGTAGCTGCATGCTATGTATCGGGAGGCCTCGCAGTGCCTCGGAAGGTCGTCTCCAATTGGATGGGGGTTTTCTAAAGAACGAAGTAATTCATTGTTATAAACACAAAAGCAATTGTCATATCGAGCCAATGAAAACCACTCTTCCGAGCTACTGCGAGGCTACCCTATGTATCAGGGACGTGCTGGTGTCTTAAAAAGGACAACGAATGAGCAACGTCTGATGGGGCCCAGGCCCGGTAACAGATGTTTCAAGATTAATATTTTTCCCCAAAATTGTTGGCGGGGAGGGGGATTTTTTCCGGACGTACAAAAATTTTTCCAGATATATCGTAATTTTTCCGGACATACAAAAATTTTTCTGGACATATTTTTCAAGCTTGCCCAGTGTGGATACACACTCAGAGTAACATCACAAGCATATCATATCGTAATTTTGTTACATTTTTCCGTAATATTTTCGTAAATTTAAATTTTTACAATATAAATTGTAATGTCGTAATCTTGATTTTCAAAATTAAAATCTATGTTTTTAATTTTTTCTAATGTTTTCATTTTAGGGGCCCATGATTTTGAAAATTTGACATGATATTTTGAAATCTGAGACCTCCCAAAGCCCCGGAAATGCAATCAAATTTACTAGTTGCTATTAAAAAGTTTCTTAATAGACGACTTTTAGGCCCCAGTTACACGATACCGGATTCGCATCGGAGCGACATCAAATTTTACTCGAGGTGAATTTGGCACTTAAAATTCTGATAATATAACATAATTAAACAAAAACTTCATATATGAAAAGTTGTAATAGCAGACAAGACTGGAAAACACTTTAAATTGATGTCGCTCCGATACTGAATCCGGTATCGTGTAACTGGGGCCTTAATCTAATGTTACCCGTCATTTGTTTAAACCAACCAGTAATAGATTGAATACTTATACACTAATAAGTTATAAATATATCGTTAACTGATCTGAAAGATTTCAGTATCCTTAGTTTATAAAAATTACATATGTATGGAAATTGTTGCCCCTCCCCCCTGCTCCGCGATCCCTGAAGTTACGCCCGTTGTGCTCTAAATAAAGCCTGTTCTAAATGCCATATTTGATAATTGAATTTTTGGCGGCAACATATTGTGTTTGGCGGTTCTACCTATCAAATATGCTACATATACTTTGTGTCGCTATGTCGTTTAACTGTCAATCTGGGCTTGTTTTGCTAACCGATTATAATCATTATCCTGCTGAGTAAATTTCGAGTAACCAAAATTTCCGTTTCTTATATAACAGGTGAAAATCATATCGGTAGTAGTTTTATTCGTCAAAAATATTTTTGTCTGCCGACTGAAATAGTAGTCCTGCCGACTGAAGCTTGGAATAGAATTTCTGGGGGGTGTCACACCCCCACACCCCCTCGTAGCTCCGCCCCTACACCTATACTATGTATCATATGACATGGCACATACATGCATGTCATATACATTGCTCCCAAGGCAAAGAGCAAGGAATTCGCATCATTGACATGCATAGTCGACTTAATTTTTGGTGAACCCATGCATGCACCATGCAAAGACCACCTATTTGCCCAGTTCTGTCTGTGTATTATTCTTAGCTAGGTAGTATATATTTTCAGGTAGTTGCATTCCTACCAATGAAAGCTTGCTAAAGTCGTTATATAATGTTACTAGTCTACTTGTTTCAGGAGTAAAAAAACCTTCATAGAAAGCATTGCTTGTTCATACATAATACGCGTACAAACTTTTAATTATTGAAACACACTAGCCTCAATATACACGCAGTATGATACATAATAAGAAGATTAAAATAAGAAATAACGAAAGTAGAAGCAAGAGAACACTAGTCACTATGAATTATATATCATATCCAGATTCAAAGATGAAAAAAATTATCGTTTTAAAGCTGTAGTGTAACTTATTTTTCAGTTTCTTGTTTTTATGGTTTGTAGGCTAGGTTTGTTCCCGAGATATTTCAATTTGTTTGATATGTAAATGAGTGTGAATATGTCCGCTAAATTATGACGTCACATTGGTTGCAAGCTCTTCAAAATAGTTGGATATCACAGCTACCTTCCAAGATGATAATTTCAAACTTTACTCACTGGTAAATGTGATGAAACACTGGAGAAAAACGTGAACTGATATCTACAGTTTTTAGAGTTAATAGATTTATAACCAGTGTAAGGTCACACTCATTTACATATCAAACAAATTGAAATATCTCGGGACTGACAAACCATAAAAACAAGAAACTAACTGAAAAATAAGTTACACTACAGCTTAAAGAGTTCTTTCATTTAAGAAGAAAATATGAAATTTGATGTCATATACACTTTAAAGGAACTTACAGATTAATTTTTTACTCATATGGTAGGCTATTCCAAAGTGCAGCACCATTATAGTTACAGCACCTCTTGCCGAAATAGCACCTCTTAGGAAGTGCTAAGTCAGTTTCTCTATTTCTAAGATTGTAGGTGTTATCCGTTTCTTTATTTAATTGGAAGGACCATTTTAGATTGGGTGCGGTGTGGTCGTTCACAATTTTATGGATGAAGATTGATTTTAGGCAGTTGTGGTTTACTCTAGGGGTTTTCCAGTAAAGATTTTCAAGCAGATTAGGAGATCAATTTCCTATAGGTTGCCCCAGAAATTACTTCTGCCGCACAATTTTGATATTTCTGCAGCCTGTCATTGAGCCCAATTCAACAATTGTCCCAGAGCGGGCTGCAGTAACCAAAGTAAGCTTAATTAAGGTTGATCAATGGTATTATATTTCATTGTTTCACTCGTTTAAAATACCTAATTTTATTTGCTACCAGTCACCATGCATAATAATTTATCTTAATTTGTAATGAACTTGGCACAGACACATTGATTCTCAGATTCTATTAAATATTAATTATAGAGCTGTAGAGCCGGAACTGTAGAGTTGTAGAGCAGCAGAGTTGTAGAGCTGTAAAGTTGTAAAGTTGTAGAGCTGTAAAGTTGTAGAGCGGTAGAGTTGTAGATTTGTAGAGTTGTAGAGCTGTAGAGTTGTAGAGATGTAGCGTTGTAGAGCTGTAGAGTTGTAGAGTTGTAGAGTTGTAGAGCTGTAGAGTTGTAGAGCTTTAGAGTTGTAGAGCTGTAGAGTTGTAGAGCTGTAGAGCTGCAGAGTCGTAGAGCTGTAGAGTTGTAGAGTTGTAGAGCTGTAGAGTTGTAGAGCTATAGAGTTGCAGAGCTGTAGAGCTGTAGAGTTGTAGAGCTGTAGAGTTGTAGAGCTGTAGAGTTGTAGAGTTGTAGAGCCATAGAGTTGTAGAGCTGTAGAGCTGTGGAGTTGTAGAGCTGTAGAGTTGTAGAGCTGTAGAGTTGTAGAGTTGTAGAGCTATAGAGTTGCAGAGCTGTAGAGCTGTAGAGTTGTAGAGCTGTAGAGTTGTAGAGCTGTAGAGTTGTAGAGCTGTAGAGTTGTAGAGCTATAGAGTTGCAGAGCTGTAGAGTTGTAGAGCTATAGAGTTGTAGAGCTGTAGAGTTGTAGAGTTGTAGAGCTATAGAGCTGTAGAGCTGTAGAGCTGTAGAGTTGTAGAGCTGTAGAGCTGTAGAGTTGTAGAGCTGTAGAGCTGTAGAGTTGTAGAGCTTTAGAGTTGTAGAGCTGTAGAGCTGTAGAGCTGTAGAGTTGTAGAGCTGTAGCGCTGTAGAGCTGTAGAGTCGTAGAGCTGTAGAGTTGTAGAGTTGTAGAGCTGTAGAGTTGTAGAGCTATAGAGTTGCAGAGCTGTAGAGCTGTAGAGTTGTAGAGCTGTAGAGTTGTAGAGCTGTAGAGTTGTAGAGTTGTAGAGCTATAGAGTTGTAGAGCTGTAGAGCTGTGGAGTTGTAGAGCTGTAGAGTTGTAGAGCTGTAGAGTTGTAGAGTTGTAGAGCTGTAGAGTTGCAGAGCTGTAGAGCTGTAGAGCTATAGAGTTGCAGAGCTGTAGAGCTGTAGAGTTGTAGAGCTATAGAGTTGTAGAGCTGTAGAGTTGTAGAGTTGTAGAGCTATAGAGTTGTAGTGCTGTAGAGCTGTGGAGATGTAGAGCTATAGAGTTGTAGAGTTGGTTCAGCATTTTTTTTTTGGAAGCAACGGTTCAGCATTTTTTTCGGAAACAATGGTTCAGCATTTTTTTTATCCCGAAAAAACACCAGTCGGAAAATTCCGTTGTCATGGCAACATAATTTTTCAACCCCAGTTTACTTCTGGTATTGATCTACATAACAGCTGTGTAAGATTTCACGCTTCGTGTAGCGCTGTAGAGCTCTACAACAAACCCTACGCTTTTTTTGCTATCCTAAAACTTGACGGGTCTACTGAAAACATATGATGCCATTGCCGGTTATAAAAATTTGACTATAATATCACGTGTTTAGGAATTACATGCTTGGTTACCTTTCTCCATTCTATGCTTACATTATCAGAACAGTGACCACAGTAGCTATAGAAAGTTGCTAACATGCAAGTCGCACAAAGGTGTATTGATGTACATGTGGCCTTGATCCATATTCTTATTGAAGAATTGCAGTAACTAATTTATCTGTCTATAAGATTACAACGTCCAAATATTTGAGCTATATGGGGCGTGAAGTTGAACTGTTTCATCCACACTTGGTTATAATATTTTTAAACCGATCTGCCGATATCAAAAACCCGGCCTTAACGCGCTCTAACACTATGCATATTTGGGCATAGTTTGGGAAAGCCTCAGAAGAAAAAAAACACGCATTCCAAAGAAAGGTAGAAAGGTAAATGTATGGAAATACTTTGCTTGGAACTCACGACTTTGTATTCGGGACCCACGCCTTTTTACCCACGCCTTTTAACCCACGACCCACGCCTTTTTACCCACGACCCACGCCTTTTTACCCACGACCCACGCCTTTTTACCCACGACCCACGCCTTTTTACCCACGACCCACGCCTTTTTACCCACGACCCACGCCTTTTTACCCACGACCCACGCCTTTTTACCCACGACCCACGCCTTTTTACCCACGACCCACGACATTCTACCCACGACCCACGACTGTTAGCTAGTCCCATTGATTCAATGCCAATGGTAGTATTTTATTATTCGGCTTTATATTTGTATGTGTATTGATATCTATTTAATATTTGAAGAATTCTATATTTTTCCGAGTAATATTTTGTGCGGCCCGCTAATGCTTTGTATTATTGTTCATATACTGTATACATTATGTATAATTTTAATATTCAGTATTTCTTCGTTGCACAATGTACACGCCTTGCGTCAATTTGACAGCTGACAGTTTATTTATCTCAGTCGACGCTGATTGGTTCGCATTTAGCAGATGCGAAAAGGGGATGATTGAATAAAACGCATGGTTCCGTGCAGGCTCACCTTTCTTCCAGTGAGCCTGTTCGCAGGCTATTAACTATGCTCAGACGGATCGTAAACTCAAGATTTTCCGTCCGTACCATCCGTACGATTCGTACGGATGGTAAGGTGTTTCGTGGGGTGCATGCAGGATGCGCAGCATGATGCAATTATTTAGATCAGACCACGTGATGGAAAGGAAGTCACGAAACGAAAATATAGGTTACGGATGGTAAATAATTTTGTCTATCCGTATGCATGCGACAGTATTGGACATGTATGAATTTTTTTGCGATTACATGGACGATTTCAACCCCGGGATTGAAATGCTATACGTTCCCGACATTGATTCCCGGAAGTAAAGAAAAGCGGCTCCATAGCCTCCATTCTGTTTTCTTGTAATAAATATAGTCACTACTACGCATGCTCGAATAATTTCAGCCCTGGGTTACATGATTACATGACAAAATTTTCAACCCAGGAATGAGTTCAACCCCAGGGTTGAAATTCCAACCCTGCATGCTAGCTGAAGCAGGGTTAAAATTTCAACCCCGGGGTTGAACTCGGCCCTGGGTTGAAAATGTAATTATGCGTGAGAGTTTTGTATTACAGACAGGGCTGAAATTTCAACCCGATCTGCAAGGCTGAGTTCAATCCCGCGGGGTTGAAAATGCTTCATGTATAATCGGCCCTAAGTATCTTAATATAATATGCTTATAACTGTATGCACCTCAGGGGTAATCAATCTACATTTATCTAACACGTATATTATATACAGGACTATAGACATTCACACAAAACTAGAAGTCGCTAACACGGGCATGTTTGCATAGCTATTTTAAAACTAGTGCTAAGAAATTTAGGTTAATCACGCATGTAAGACTACTTTTTTCACGTGTCCATGCATCTATATGCGTGCGTTAATAATTAATTTTATATACAAATCAACAATATGCTTTTCTCACGTGTCAGCCATGTTGAAACGAAAAACAAGGCAAATTACGCAACGAAGATGCAACTTGATTGCCTCTTTTTCTGCTGTTCGTGCGTTATTAGCCTCGTTTTAATTCTAACATGGCTGACACGCGAGGAAGGCCCATATGTCATCTTTAAGATTCTACCATAGTTTTTTGTAGCATTTCACTGGTCCGTTATTTTCAGTGCCACGATAGCCGCCTCTTTCCGTTCATGAAAACAGATTGCGTTCTATGTGAGTGAAAGCCCATGTGCCTTTTATCGAGCTCGTCAGCCGTTTAGCGTGGCTGCTAGACGAATAGCTAGGATTACCACTAATTGGAAAAGAGTTGTGATTTAACTATAACTCAAGTTAACACGGAATTTATGCACCTTTGCGATTAAGCCGTAATATTAAAACATGTTTATCGACAGTCAACATGGTCTCTTATTCCTTGTCATGTACATCATCATACAGCTGTTCATATTAAGATTGCATCTAATTAATTGTTGCACCACAAGACTTTGGCCCATAGGGGTGACGGCCTTTAGAGGGAGGTAAGTCTCACCAGCAGGCCTAGAAAATATATTTCTCTTCCTGGCAGCAAAATCCAAAAATAAAAATTTCCTGTTTAAGTCAATTATAAGACTTCCTGCATATGTAGATTTCAGAGAACGGATGGCGCTGCACATGCGATAAACTTCAATCTTAGCACAAGACAATCTTGACTGGCAAAATGCTTTTGGACTTTTTAAACAATAAGTAAATTATATGGCATTTAAGTACAGACACTATAATAATATTAGCCTGCGAAGAGGCTCTCAAGCTGAATTTAGAGCCTGCATCGATGACTTATGAATTTGAATATCTGCCCCGTAACGTTCGTTTTTCCAAATATGGAATGTCTATCCTTATATGGTGTTGTTTACAACTTTCGTGCAAACTAAATTTAGACTGTACAGTTTATACTGTTTTTCGAAATATAAGATATTCAAGCAAAAGTTCAAATGTTTTAAATACTGTTTTCTCAAAACAGAACATTTCGTGCTTTGAGATCTAGATAAGACAGTCAAGACCAATTTGATCAGTTAATGTGTTTTTTGTGCATAGTTCAGCAGTTGACATATATAGAGCTCAGCGGAGACATATAAATTATAGCATCTGACCAATGAGAATTTCGCGTCACGATTTGAGACGCAGATATTCAAATTCATTAGTCATCGATACAAGCTCTCAATTCAGCTTGAGAGCCTGTTCGCAGGCTATAATAATATGTTAGAGTTATAATCCACACTGACTGCATGATATTATATATAAGATGACGGGAATTTCCTGTAAGATGTAAGAAAATTTCCTGGGAAGATATTTTGTCAAAAATTTCCTGGCAGCGCTGCTGCATGCTGGCGCTGCTGAACATTTTCCAGCACTGCTCACCAGGATGGGGTTGTTTGGATCAACCACCCCACCATTAGGGTGAAGGGGGCAATGACCCGGTTAGTGTCATTCAGGAGTTCAGGGTCTGGGTGTGGGGAGTGGTACTCAAAGCAGGGTGGGTGCACTTCTATGATAATACACATCATAGAATCAAGGAAGCTTGTGTAATGCTATAGATCATAATAAATATGGAACATGCTTTCGAAAGAATAATAAAAAGAGCATTTGCCACTGACTTATCTTATAGTTTACCTCGACTGCTCAAAAACAAAATCTGTTATTGCATATTCCATATAGGTCCTTGTCGAAGAAAGTAAACGCCTACTGATATTTTGCTATTGTTTCTGGGCGAACTATATTTTGAAAATTTATTTTCAAATAAGTTTTAAAAACAAAATTGTCCTTTTTGAATAAGATAACTGCTTGCGTATTTATGTTAGGTTTTCTGCGCCTACAACTTGAAGACCATATTTAACAGCAAACTTATATAGCACAATTTGGCACTAAAAACAAAATTCTAAATTTGTTTACTAACTATAAAGTAAAACAATCTTGAATCCTAAGTTTATAAAATTCCGAGCGCTGCTTTTTTTAAACGCATGTCATAACCGAATTTTCTTTTAGAGCAAGGACACCAATTAGATAGAGTGAAATCGGACACCAAGATGGAGTAAAAATACAGATTAAGGTGGCTGAATACAGTTTTTAAAAAAATGGAAAATTCACGATTTAGATGCATAATTTTGGACAATTATTACTTGTTGATAAACCAAAAGTACCCGGCTCACTTATATAAAACAACATCGAAAGAGTTGGAATTTTTGCACAAAAGTTACGCAAATGCCGTTGCTCTGGCAACAACAACGTTTCAAGATGGCGGATATTTTGGCTTTAAAGTAATTTAGCTCGTAAACGACATCGGTGACCCCCAAATTTTATTTAAAAAAATGATTTCTCTTAGTATAATCAATTATTTTGACAATTTAAAAAATTATGGAAAGCAAAAACAAAATTATTATGAATAATCACCTTTACGTAATTTAAAAAATTTCTGTTTTCACAAATTTTTTTAAAATTGTCAATATAATTCAATATACTAAGAGAAATCATTTTTAAAATAAAATTTGGGAGTCACCGATGTCGTTTACGAGTTAAACTTTAAAGCCCAAATAGCAGCCATCTTGAAACGTCATTGTTGCCATAGCAAGAGCAACTGCGTAGTTTTTGTGCAAAAATTCAAACTCTTCAGATGTTGTTTTATATAAGTATAGGGTACTTTTTATTTATCAACATATAATAATTTTCCAAAACGCATCTAAATCGTGAATTTTTTATTTTTTTCAAAACTGTATTGAGCCACCATAACCGCTCAAAATCCAGTATTCTTATATTTGTTTAATGAAATGTTGCTTTATCTTCTTCTCAGTGGAGGTAACTCTATTGCTTCAGGCGGTTGTCGTCTTCTTGAGCTTGATCGACACATTCGCTGAAACAGATTTTTGAAAGCCGCTCTGTACGTTTGGTCCATACAGGCATAAACTATAGGATTGCATAGACTGTTAAAATAAGGAAGTTTGTTTAGTACCACATCAGCTATGTATAACCGACGCAAGTCGCTATGCGGTTCAATCAAATGATTTGGATTGTAGCACACAAGCAATACAAAAATACAATAAGGACCCCAACAAAGTATAAACACTCCCACGACGACCAATAACATTCGAATAGCCTTTAGATCTTGAAGAAAGGCACTTCGTTGGTTCCGATCATTGCAAGTTTGACCCAGTTCGCCATTTCTCATCATCTTTTGTCGTTTATGAACAACAACAAAAATGAGAGTGTACATAACCAGCATCACTGCGGTAGGTAGAAAAAATGCACTTATTGCTAGTAAAGTATAGTATCTTTTCATTTCATCAAGATCGAAGGTTCCGCAGGGCAGTTCATTGTTGTTTCCTGAATCAGGAATGGCGGCGTAGGTTGCAAAGGCAGCTGAAATGAACCAAATGATAAAGATAATTTTCAATGATTTGGAAGTTGTCATTCTGAATCTATATTGAAGTGGCTTTCTGATCTTGAGATATCGGTCAAAACTGATGAATGTCAGTGTACAAATAGATGCTGCTAACGCAAAGGCATCTATCCACGCCACAAAACGACATGGATAAAAAGACAGGGTATGTTGCGATTCATAATCGTATTTAGTGTAATACACCCTTACTGGGTCTAAAATCATACCAACCAAAAGATCAGCGACAGCAAGAGAAGCAATAAAATATTTATTTGGTTGATGAAGACTTGCTTCTCTCCAGGTTGCTACCAAAACCAAAGTGTTGCCAACAATTGTACAAATGGCGAAAATAATGAATATGATTTTATCTGCTAATCCAAGCTCGTCCAGAAATTTCATCGTGTATATACGAGTCCATAGATCATTTGTATGATTATACGTAGCACTGGTATTGTTTCACAACAGCATTGCAAAACTAGCTCCTAAGGAATAGATAAGAATACGGCATGAGTCAGACAAATTCTAACAGGTCAGCATTCTGCATGTACTTGTCAATCCTTCATGTATTGACTTCATAGTCACATAACTTTTAAATTATTTCCATGTGTTATATACTTATTTCCATGATATGTACGGATACATTTGCAACAGATCAAAATACTATAAATTAAGCAGAACCAAGTAACAATTAAAAATAATTGACATATATATAACACTTCTTACAGCTGTCATTTTGCTAATATAATTGGCATGTAGTAAAACACTGACTACCGGAACACCGGAACACCACCAGAACACCGGAACACCACCGGAACACCGGAACACCACCGGAACACCGGAACACCACCATTTTGTTTGGGGTTAGGGTTGGGGGTTAGGGTTGAGGGTTAGGGTTGGGGTAAGGGTTAGGGTTAGGTGGTGTTCCGGTGTTCCGGTGATGTTCCGGCGGTGTTCCGGTGGTGTTCCGGTGTTCCGGTAGTCAGTGTTTTACTACATGCCAATATAATTACGTCTGTCTAATTCGAGAGTGCGTGATGAAACACATGCGAAATAAATAGTTTCATGGGCGTACGGGAAGGAAAAAATTAGGGGGGTGGAAAGAAATTTGCCCGACTTTTTCGGATTGTGCCCGAATTGTCAAAAAAAATTTTCCGGAAAAACTTTCCAAAATTGTTGTCGACGGGGGT